>PVIW01002019.1:0-246485 GCA_004026585.1 Noctilio leporinus | reverse complement strand
AGATTGTGGAAATACACATTTCCAGTTATGAAGGCCCCCAAACTGGGGATATTTGGGAAAAGGAATTAATGCTATAGTAAACTTTATTATTGAAATGTGAACATACCTAATCTCTACCTCAACAGACTCTTAAATAGTTCAGGGGTTAGTTTAGGACCACACAGAAAGTCAACCACAAGTTCAAAAAATAGCTAGAATATCATTATACAAAATTATTTAAATCCTAGGGATTTTTTTTTTTTTTTTCAACCTCAACTTAGTAGACATAATAATTTCTACTCTGGGGACCAGCTGAGCACTGAAAGTGCCATTATTTCTGAAGGCTTCAACTTGTAAAACACATGTAAAGGGAAAACAGAGGGTGAGGGTACTGAAAGAAGACCTGCACACAGCCTAAATAAATCTACTATTTAAGATGGAAATTGCCAAAAAGAATAAGTTGTAGTTCCAGTGGCATAAAGTTGAGTTATATTATTTGAGGGGGGAGGATCTGACTCAAAAATCAAACTCCTTTTTTACTATGGGTTTGGCACTGTCTCTAGGACAACTTTCACAGAAGTGAGTCCTGCAATACACCATTTCTGTGATATATTTCACAAAAATAGCATAGTAAAGTCAGTATTAAAGAAGAAAAAATGCTTAATCTTGCTACAGTATATCTAAAATACAATCATTTAACTGTAATAATTATGTAAGCTATTAGCACATTTTAACTTTTTTGTAGTAACTCTTCAAAGTCCAGTATGTACTTTAAATATGTGTAAAAATAATGTATGTTAATAAATGTATTTTTGCATGTATTTGGTAATATTGCAATTCATATTACTTAAAAAGAGTGATTCTTTAAACAATAGAATTAATGTAGGCATTTTCAAATAACAAAAAGAAAACTTTGCCTGGCTGGTAGCACAGTGGATAAGGCGCCGGCCTGTGAACCCAAAGGTCGCAGGTTCGATTCCCCAGCCAGGGCACATAATCAGGTTGCAAACCAGGTCTCCAGTCAGGTCTGTGGCTGGAGGCAGATGAAATGCAACCATACACTGATGTCTCTCTCCCTCTCTGCTTCTCTCCCTTCCCCTCTTTCTAAAAATAATGAAATAAAATCTTTAAAATAATAATAATAATAATAATAATGATTAGTAAATTACAGAGAAGGGTAGAGAGTATTCTTTATACTATCCTTGCAACTTTTCCATAAACTGAAAATTAAACCAATTTAAAGTCATGTTAAAACAAAAGTAAATAATTGTGTAAGTATTATACATATACGTATATTTTTAAGCACAATTTTCTCAGAACTCATCTCTTATATCTAATATAAATACAAGCCAGTGCTAGGACACAGATATCTAATACAGCTGTTCTCAAAGATTAATTCTGTACTTCAGAAAAATAGATAGATAACTCATGAATATTCCAAATTGTTTCTTTTAACATTATATGCCACTAGAACAGGGCCAGAAATGTATTCAAAGAGATCATCATCAAAAAGATAAGAATGCGTTTTCCTTGTAGGTAGCTATCTAATTAAGTAATATTTAATTATAAAGCAATTAAGTGTCTCAGGGAGAAGGGGTGAATTTGAGTCAAGTATCTCACTCATTAACTGTATACAATATTATTCCTACAGTGTCATCCGTGTTCTCTCCAAAATAACCTATCTGACATTTTAATTCCAGCTCTTTCAGCAGTAAAAGTATTAAATTCCCAATATAACATCTTGGCCAACATTTCTTCTTGGTTCAATATCTTTAATGTCTAAAAACTTACCAAAAGTGTTGCCAGAAAGAATAGCCAAAAATTATCAGTTACTACATAGAATGTGAAATTCTTGCCTGAGGCCGGCATAAAATATTGATTTTCTTTGTCATATTAAAATTGGGCCCTTAACATTGTAGGTTAACTAACATGAATGAATCAACAAATAAGCTGAAATAAAATATTTTCCAATTCTTAAAACTATTGTCTTAAAAATCTTACATTTCAGAACACAATATAAAACCTACTCAGATCATTTTATCTTCATTGAGGCGAAGAAAAAAAAATTAAATGAGAGCCCTGGTTACGTAGCTCAGTTGGTTAGAACATCATTCTAATACACCAAGGTTGCGGGTTTAATACTCAGGGCACATCCATGAAGCAACCAATGAATACATAAATAAGTAGAACAACAAACTGATGTTTTTCTGTTTCTCTCTTTCTCTCCCCTTCCTCTATCAGATAATAAATAAAAAAATAAAGTGACTTTTTTATCTTCACTTGAGGACATGACACTGATTTTAGAGAGAGGGAAAGGGAGGAAGAGGGAGAGGAAGAGAAACATCAATGTTAAAACAGAAACACTGATCAGTTGCCTCTTGTAGGCAACCAAACCTGCAACCTAGACTTGTGCCCTGACCAGGACTGAACCCTCAACTGTTCAGCCCAGGGCATGCCACACAGGGCGAGACCCTTCTTAAAAATGCTCTAATAATTCATAATGAATTACTCAAAGAGTATATCCATAAAGAAACCATTTGGAAAACTCTTCTTCGAATCTACCTTCAAAACAAAGTTATAAATGACACAAGAAAAATCAGTCTAGTATTTTATGGTAAATAGTTTCCTCTAAACCAAAAATAATACCTAAGTGATTGACCATACCTGCTGGTTCTGAACTGTTTTCCAAAATTACATCAAGTCCACTTTATCAAAAAGCAAGTATTTATTACTATTGAGAACTATTAAAAAAATAAATCATAAAAATTCTAAAATAGCTTTTAATTTTTTAATCAATATCCAAGAAGGAAAAAGATAAAAGCCACAACAGACGTAAGCTGTTATAAAAAATAGTCCCTCCAAAAAAATTAATGTTTCAATTAGAAGAAATTTAAGTAATTATATAACATATCAACTTCAAAAAATGTATGTGCCCTGGCTGGTGGTGTGGCTCAATGGATTGAACACTGGTCTGAGAACCAGAGTCCCGGGTTCAATTCCCACTCAGGGCACATGCCTGGGTTGCGGGCCAGGTCCCCAACTGGGGGTGTGTGAGAAGCAACCACACACATTGATGTTTCTCTCTTCCTTCCCCTCTCTAGAGATAAATGAAAGCTTTACAAATATATATACAACCAATACACAATTAAGAAGATAATGAGCCCTGGCTGGTGTGGCTTGGTTGGTTGGAGCATTTTCCTGTGCACTGAAAGGCTGCAGGTTCAAGCCCTAGGAGGAAGCCAAGTGATTCTGTCTCTGTCTCTGTCTGTCGGTCTATCCCTCTCTCTCCCTCCCCCTTCCTTCCTCCCACCACTCACTAAAAAACAGTGAAAAAAATGTCCTTGGGTGAAGATTAAGAAATAAAAGACAATGAAAAGGGAAAAAAAGAAGGCGATATAGGACTTCCAGGTTCTGTAAAGATATTAAGAGCTTAGAAGTCACCACTCTGCCTTAACAAGTAAATAGATAAAACCGAAAAATCAACAACTCTTCATACATCCATTGGAGCAGTAGGGTCCACAGCTGCCTCCAAAATTGCAGAGGCAGGTGAAGACAGAAATCACAACTTACCAGAGCACCTCCCCAGGAACCAGTGCCAGGGTAGGAAAATGCAAATTGTAATCAACAAATTGTTAGAAGCTCAGGGTGGATAAGTCTGAGAAAACACTCCAGGGGGGCCCAGTCATGCAGGTGAGTCAGGTGGAGTGGGGGTGGGAAATGACACACTTCAGTGAATCTTTTCCCTGGGAGCTCTACCAGGTCCTCAAAGTGAATTTTGGAGAAAAATCTCTTGCTTCGGGCAGAAGGAAAAGAAAAGGAACCATGTGAAATATGCCAGAGCATTTTGTTCTTAACAAAGTGGGCACTCAGGAGAAACCATTACCAGTGCCTAACCTTTCAGGATTTTGACCAGAACCTAACTGACTGGGAAAAGGGGAACACCCAACTCCAATACCTGCTAACCATCCTGCCCCACCTAAGGTGAGGGAAGCTGAAAAGCACTGGTGAAGTTCACAGTTCAGAGCTAGGGGCTAACCATAAAACTGAGACCTAATCATTAAGTGTATAGAATGGTTCCCTCCCACCTGTACCTTACCACTACATTATTAAAGCCCTATGTGTCTCACTATGTCATTGTTATTTTTCAACACAAATTTACAAGGCATAATAAGAGGCGAAAACCAGTTTGAAGAGGCTGAACAAGCATCAGAACCAGCCAGACATGGCAGAAATATTGGAATTATTGATTAGAAATTTTTAAAAATTCTATGATTAATGTTAAAGACTTTAATGGAAAAAAGCATAGGGCTAGAAATTCTAAAAAAGGATCAAAAAGAAATAAATGCTTGACAATATGACAATAGAAATTTCCAAAACTGAAAAGAAAAAAAGACTTCAAAACAAAGAAGAAATAAAGTATCCAAGTACTATGGGACTACTATAAAAGGTGCACATATATAAAAATTAGCTTATCAAAAGGAAAAGATGGACTGAAAGGAAAAGCTCCATCATCCGAAACAATGACGACAGAAAATATCCCCTGAATCAATGTTAGACACCAAACCACTAATTCAGGAAGTTCAGACAACACTAGGCAAGAAAAACGCTCCAAAAAACTGTATCTAGCCATATCAATTAAAGTTTCAGCAAATCAACTATGAAGAAAAATATCCTGAAAGAGGTTGGAGGTAGGGGGAACATCACCTATAGACAACAAAGAGAAGAATTAGATCTAAGTCTCCTTTTTAGACAAATGAAAATTTAGCAAATTTGTTGCCAGCAGACCCCCCCAACATGTCAACAAGACATGTTGAAAGTTCTTCAGGTAGAAAGAAATGGTACAGGCCAGCAACTTAGATTTACTTAAAAAAGAGCTCTGAATAATGGTTAAATAAGGATTAAATAAAAGCTTTTATTTTTCTTACTCTTAATCTAACACATAACAATTTTGTGCAAAATAATACTAACAATGTTATTTGATTATGTATGCAAATGACAACAATGAAACAAGGAATGAGCAGGAGGAATCAGAAATATTTTGTTATTATAAGGTACTTGCACTATCCAGGAAGTGACAAAGCATTATTTGGAAGTGACCTTGGATTATTTGTAAATGTATAGTAAAAAATCTAAGGCAATCACTAAAAACCATTTTTTAAAGTGTATTTGATATGCTAAGCCAGGAAAGAAAAATGAGCATATGAAATACACAGCCAAAACCAAGGCAATGAATAAAAAAACAGTAATGAACATGGCAGACAGCAATCCAACTATACCAATAATTGCTTTAAACATCAATGGTCTAAATACAGCAATTAAAATAAACTGTCAGAATGAATAAAAAGATAAGACCCAATTCTTTTCTGCCAATTTCCCCACTTAAACATAAAGACATGTATAGATTAAAAGGGTGCAGAGCCCTGGATGGTGGCATAGTGGATAAGGCATTAGCCTGTGAACCCAAAGGTCTGGTTCGATTCCCAGCCAGGGCGCATAACTAGGTTGCAAGCCAGGTCTCCAGCCAGGTCTGTAGCTGGAGGCAGGTGAAAGACAACCATACTTTGATGCCTCTCTCTGACTCTGCCTCTCTCCCTTACCTTCTTTCTAAAAATAATAAATAAAATCTTTTTAAAAAAGGGTTTTAAAAAAAGGGTGGAGAAAGATAAACCCTACTAACACTAATAAAAAAAATATTGGGAGTTGCTATATTAATTTCACACAGAGCTAAGTTCTGAGTAAGGCAAGTTATCAGGGATAAAGGGTCAGTACTTCAAGGAGATAGATATAACACAAACACCTGCAAAGAAACATTGAACAGTTTTTTTCATAATCACCCCCAAATTGGAAGCAATCAAGTAAGATGTCCTTCAATAGGTAAATGAATAAACAAATTCTGGTATATCCATACAATGGAATATTATTCAACTATAAAAAGAAATGAGCTATGAACCCATAAAAAGATACTAAAGAATCTCAAATGCAACCCTGGCTGGTAGCACAGTGGATAAGGTGCCGGCCTTTAAACCCAAATGTCACTGGTTGGATTCCCCAGCCAGGGCACATAATCAGGTTGCAAGCCAGGTTTCCAGCCAGGTCTGTGGCTGGAGGCAGGTGAAAGGCAACCACACATTGATTCTTCTCTCCCTCTCTGCCTCTTTCCCTTCCCCTCTCTCTGGAAATAATAAATAAAATCTTGGAAAAAAAAAAAAAAGAATCTCAAATGCATGTTAAAGAAGCCAGCCTGAAAAGCTTAAGTACTGTATAATTACACCTATGTATATGTCATTTTGGAAAAGGTAAAACTATAGAAACCACAAAAAGATCAATAAATAACAGATGCTGGTGATAAAATGGAGAAAAAGGAACCCTTGTGCACTGATACTGAGAATGTCAATTGATACAGCAACTAGGAAACAGTATGGAGGTTTTCAAAACAATAAAATGACAACTACAGTATGATCCAGCAATCCCATTTGTAGGAATAAATCCAAAGCAAACAAAAACATGATGTTGAAGAAACAGCTGCACCCCCATGTTTACAGAAGCTGTTTTTACAATAGCCAAGACCTGGAAACAATCTAAGTGTCCACTAACAGATGAATGGATAAAGAAGTTGTGGTATATACATATATATCATAAATATTAGTCCACCATAAACAAAAAAAGAAAATCCCACATTGTGACAACATTGATGAACCTTGACAGTATTATGTTAAGTAAAATAAGTTAGACAGAGTATGCCCTCACTTAAACATGGAATCTTTAAAAACAAAAATAAAAGCAAAAAATAAATTCATAGGAAAAAAAAGATCATATTTGTGGTTCCTAGAAGTGAGAACAGGATGAACTGGATGAAGACAATCAAATGGTACAAACTTTCAGTTATAAGGACTAGGGCGTAATGCAAAACATGACGACCATACTTAACACTTCCATATGATGTATATGTGAAAGTTGCTAAAAGAGTAAATCTTGAGAGAGTTCTCATCACAAGCACAAAAAAAAAATTATTTTGCAACTGTATGAGGTGATGGATAAAACTTATTGTGGTAATTATTCCACAACATATGTAAAATCATTATGCTGTGCACCTTAAACTTATACAGGTTGTACATCAATTATGTCTCAATAAAACAGGGGGCATCGGAAAGCAAGAATTTTGGAATCTGACTGCCTAGTTTAAATTCTGGTTTCCTTGGGACCATGCTCCTAAACCTCTCTGTATTTACAATAGATCATTATAATCTCTATAAGATGAAGGAAATAGTTTTACCTACTTCTAAAAGTTTTCATAGGTATAAAATAAAACATACAGACTATTAAAATATTTAATCATTAATATTCAGCAAGCATTATCATCAGATATTTGGAACCACACCTAAACATATTTCATTTCCCTATTCCACAGATGGACAATTAGTTCTGTTCAGTTCTCTTCTCGCTCATCTTATCTAGTCTGTTACATAATAGTGCCTAAAACTTCAAAATGTGGTTCTCTTTAATTTAGATCTCATTGGTTCTTGCTTAGTTTTTTGCAGATGTGGTTATGGTTTTCTGGCACCATGCTGGAGGTTGGTAGAGGGTAGAAATGTATCAAATTAACAGTGATTTTTCAAGTAATCATGTAAAACAGGTATGAATTTTTTCCCCATTCAATAGAAAGAAAACTGTATGAGCCAGATACCTTGACTCAAGTTAACACAGTTAGTAACTAAGTAAGTACCAGAGCTAGAATGAACCATTTATGTCAGGTTATACATATTTTGTTTCCTAAGCACTCCAGCAATTAATACCCTTTTGGAAGAAAAAGAGGGATCACAAAAAAAACTCTTAACAGGGTTTTAATTCCTCAGGAAGACTCAAGTTATAAATATGCCCCAAAAGGACATAAATATTGGCATCTTACAAACTTTATAGTTCAAAAATATTATATAGCTGAATTAGATGAGATTGTAAATGTCTTAGTTACATGAGACTATCTAAAAAGAGTTCTTTATATACTAGCTCTTGAAAAAAAATAAACTGTTAACTTTTTAAAAGCCTGGGTTCCCCCTCCTTCCTGGATTAGTAATTACCCAGATAATGGTCTATCATTTCAGTCCTAGTACCCCCACTCACAGGGTTATCAAGACGGGAGGGCCAGCCCAGCACCTAAAGCTACCTGATCCGAACATGGACTGCCTTCAGAACTAGGCCTTGCCTCCTGTCCCTGTTACAGCCCCTCCAATCACCCCAACCTGGGATTTAGCTTCACCTGGAATGTACTCTCTACAAATCTGATATAATCCGCTTTTATATTTGTGACTCTGTCTTTCTGGCATTTATTGAAATGTGTGATGTCATTTCATGGGACTTGTGCTCAGTTTGATTTCTTAATACATATCCAATAACAGTTTTACAAGAAAATGACATTCCTAGAATGCATCTATCTTCTCCACCTAGAAGTTTCACTATATAATACAAAACAGTGCTCTTCATCTGGGACATTTTTCAATTCTTTCCAATCAAAATATGTTTGTCCTACCAGAGCTAAGGGTCAGTTACCATCATTTCTGTTTAACGAGAAGAGCAAAGGATGATGAAATTGAAGTTGGATGTTAGGCCAACATCTGTCTTACTCTTGCTGAAAACCTGGTGGACTACACAGGTCCACTTTACACTGAATAAATGCGATTTCTCTTCTTTTTCCAGCATATACTGGTCAGCTTTATCAGACTGAGAAGGAGCCAGCTTCAAATGTACTGAGGGATAAGAATAGAATACACTTACAGATGCATCCTCCCAGAGCTTAAGATTTTGGCCATACATACAAAACAGGAGCATTTAATTTCCTTTGTGAGAATTGTTTTCACTGCCTAACAGATACAAGAGGGTGCTACCCCACAGATCCTTCCAGACAAGCAGCAGTCAGATGGTCTACTGATCTGTGTTTGTAGGTATAATGCAGTGAAGGGGAAGTGAAGTTTCCTATCAAAACAAGAAAAGTAGTCCTATTATCAAGAACCACCTAATTGAGTTAAAAACTAGACACAAATAACACTAGAATACTTATGAAATAATCTCTAAAGTACTGTCATGTTCTAAAATCCTGAGATACCTATTATCAACTGTAAAATATTATTATTAAAAGAAAGAGGTCATGGGAGGTCAAAATAAAGAACTTATTACAATGTACACAAAGTTATTTCCTTAAAAAGGAAAGTTTGGACCCTGAATTTAATGAAGTTCTTAAACTCTAGAAGGAATTAAAGAATTGCAACATCTGTGCTGGGGAACCCAAAGTAAGTCTGTTGTAAATGTAATTAAAACTTAACTGTAAGTAGGGAGGGGGACAGAGGGGAGCAAAAAGGGGATGGATATAATACAACAACAATAAAATAAAATAAAAAATTAAACAAAACAAAACAAAAAAAACTTAACTGTATGTAAAACAAAGGTAGCATTTTCCAGATGTGCTGCAAAATTGATTGGTATGTAGTTAGCCTAAGCAAGGAACAGTTTGACTATCTTGGGTCATCGAAGGCTACGTGCTTCCAAAATCCTTCACTTCCAGGATCCTTCGATTCTGGTAAGAATACCCTCATGTGTTGTGATTAAGTAAGTTTCCCAGAATACAACATGGGTGACTATGGAGAACTAGTACTAAAAGGGGTAAGAATGTTTCTCTCACATTCCAACCAAAACTGGAGTCATTCCACTCCCAACTCCTCGGCAGACACCTTTTGCCCTAAAATGACATTGTTGGTGAATAATAGAACTCACTTTTAATTTCTAATTTGGATCCACCCAGTGGGTCTCTCAATTTCATTGTACACTCTTAATAGTTTTATTCTTATATTTGATTCCGTATATAACTTTGAGTCCTACAAAGAGTGATGTCTGAAAAATTCCATAATGTGTATGCTTTTATCTTTAACCATCCATTCACTCATTTACTTATTCAGCAAATAATTACATACTTAACCATATGCTAGGTGCTATAGTAGGACATGATATTATAAGGAAAAACAAAAACAAAAAACCCCCTGCTCTCAATGAGCATTATGCCTACTGAGGCAACAGAGGGAAATAATCACAATGGAAAGTGGTCACTAAGCATGTGTACATGACACAGGAGAACTTGAGGTAAACAGTGCCAAGGGCTTCAAGGGGTCAGGAAGAGGCTCCTAAAGGTAATCCTAGAGATGAGATATGGAGAAGAAGTTAGTCTTAACAAGTGGAGGAGAAAAGTAAAGGGTTTTGCTAGGGCATAAAGGTATAAGAAAACAAGGCCTAGGTCGGAGAGCTGAAAGGAGCTCTTTATCATAGATTATAATAGTTGAAAGTATGAAACATTACAGAAGTGGGAAAAAAAGTATATTGAGACTGCAAGGATTATGCAGTGAATGAGATGGAGCTTCTGTTCCTCAGAGGCTTACAGTTAAGAGAAGAAAATAGAGCCCCCAACAATTCATTTCAATAAGGTTGGTGTCATAGTGGAAGAACACACAAGGAACCATGGCTAGACAGGCACAGAGAAGAATCTTAAACATTATACAAAGATATTAACATTTTATCCTGTAAATATCACAGTCTTGAAAAAATTTGAAATAGTAATAATTACAACAGTGTCAGTGTGGATAGTGGACTGGAAGGCATGGAGACTATAGCAGAGAGACCAATAAACAGGTTTCTGAGCAATATAATAAGCCTAAACTAGACTGCCCTACTGCAGTGATTCTGTGATATCTTTTTCTAGCTAGGCAAATGGGGTTCTTTCAAATCTATCATTAAAAGAAGAAAAGGGCTTTCGAACCCAAAGGTTACTGGTTGGATTACCTGCCAGGGCACATAACCAGGCTGGTAAACCAGGTCTCCAACCAGGTCCGTAGCTGGAGGCAGGTGAAAGGCAACCATACATTGATGTCTCTCTCCCTCTCTGCCTCCTTCCCTTCCCCTTGCTCTATAAATAATAAAATAAAATATTAAAAAAAAAAAAAAAAAAAAAGAAGAAAAAAAGGGAAAATCCAGAGTAAGAGTATCTGAATTCCTTGTACTTAAGGGTTTAGAAATAACTTATATTAACTTTTTTTAAAGCTTTCCTAAAATTTTTTTTCAGTAACACAAGATTAAGTTTTGCAACAGGTAACCTTAAAGCCAATAATAAGCATATAGGTAAGCAAATTGGGGAATATCAATTTTATAAAAAAGTTCTACACATTGAAAATGGAAATGAGATTATATAGTATAAAAACATGAGAAACTTTAAAAAAATAGAAAAGCAAATTAAAAAAATATATGCATAGTGTGAAATTACATATTATAGTATGTAAACTATACGTATATGCTGATAAGACTAAAATATAAAGTTAAAATAATTTATTATTTCCTTTTTTACAATAATACAATAAAATGAAGTGAAAAACTTCATTGTTTTTCATTTGTTTACTGTATCTAATGGGCCTGATCCAGACAAGTTACACCCAACTTCCTGATTTTTGGGTGTGTAGAATGGTTTTAAAAAACTGTCCTGTTGTCTGGTGATATTGTTATTTAAAATATAAAATATAAAAATATAAAAACAAGATATACTGGCTTAAGAAATTGTTTTAATTCCTACAGTGAACAGTTATCTCCTTCTTGATACAAAGATAACGGAAATCCAACAAGCTAAAAGGACTCAAAACCAAAGAACACAGAGGAAACATACAACAAATAATTTTTGCAATTGTGTTTTTCTTGAATGCTTCAGAGAAAAAAGTCTCTGGAAAATAGTTTTTACACCTAAGAGCCTTATGAAAGCCATTTAAAAACAGTTTAATCAAATAAACAAATAAATAAATAAAATAAGTAACAATTTAATCAATCAACAAACACGCCATGCACTTTACTCTAAAGATACAAAGACAGCCCTAGCTGGTATGGCTTAGTGGATTGAGAGCTGGCCTGCAAACTGAGGGGTCACTGGTTTGATTCCCAGTCAGGGCACATGCCTGTGGTTTTGGGCTAGGTCTGCAGCTGGGGGTGTGTGAAAAGCAACCAATCAAGGTATCTTCCATATATCGATGTTTCTCTCACTCTCTTTCTCCCTCCCTTCCTCTCTCTAAAAATAAAATATTAAAAAAAAAAAAAAAGATATAAAGAAAATAAAACAAAGTCTTTGGTTTTCAGGGAGCTCAGTCTAAAAGGAAAGAATGGCTGCAAATAATTGCAATGATATATGACAAATCCTCTAACAGAGGTACGTACAAGATACTGAGATGTGCGAAGAAGAGGTAGAATGAGAAAAGTCAGGGTAAGCTTTGTAAGGGAGTTAGCTCTTCAGTAAGCATAGAAAGGGAAAGAAGACTTAAATATTGAATAGCAAGCACATGCAAGGAATTGTGAAATGTGAAACTTAGGCAAATGTATATAATTTTTAGTCCCTATGTTACAGAGTTAGGGAAAGAGCAACAGGAAATGAGGTTAATAGTGCAGTCATGGAATAAATCACAAGATACCTTGTATTCAAAATGGAGAATTGGCTATCGTTGAATTCTGTCAAATCTAAACTGCCATCAATTAATTACAAGATACACCATGATTTTATGTAAGCTAAGAAAAAAAAAAAAAAAAACTATGCTGGGTTCTATTAAGGTTTGATGGAATACTCTTGCATAAAGCTGTACTACCATAGGGCAACCATTTCAGAGTAAGCTAAGGTAAACAACTGGCCATGCAAAATGGAAAAGCAAAGAACTTTAATTTACATTTTTCTACTTGCCCTTGGTGGAAGGCTGGGGGTGGGGTGAGGGAAATCCTCCCCAGAGAAATTAAACTCTAAGCAGGCCTTACAGTCTTAACTTCAAGATACCTACCAGTGGTCCAAAAACACAACAAAACAAAACAAAATGAAACAAAACATGCAAAAAACTTAAAATGGTAACATATTAGTAGTGTCCTCAAATGCCTGGCAGAAACAAAAGTATATTCTCTTTAGATAAACCAGAATTCAATCTAGGACAATAGCAATTTAAAATGCAATCTTGCCCTGGCTGGTGTGGCTCAAAGGATTAACTCCTACTGAACCCAAAGGTCCCTTGTCTGATTTCCCCATCCAGGGCACCTATCCAGGTAGTAAACCAGGTCTCCATCCAGGTCCTTAGCTGGAGGCAGCTAAAAGGCAATCATACATTGATGCTTCTCTCCCTTTCTTCCTCCCTCCCTCCCTGTCCTTCTCTCTGAAAAAAAAAAAAAAAAAAAAGAGTAAAATCTTAAAAATAATAAAAATAAAATAAAATACAATCTCATTTTAAAGTAACAAATAAAAAAAAAGTACATCATAGAATCAAGTAAAAACAGATCTCACAGTCAAGAGTCATATTTGGAGATGTTTTAGAATTACTTGAGAAACTATTTTTTTAAAAAATGATTTTATTTATTATTTTTAGAGAGAGGGGAAGGGAGGCAGAGGGAGAGAGACATCAATGTATGGTTGCCTTTCACCTGCCTCCAGCTACAGACCTGGCTTACAACCTGGCTTACAACCTGGTATATGCCCTGGCTGGGAATCAAACTGGTAACCTTTGGGTTTGTAGGCTGGCACCTTATCCACTGTGCCACCAGCCAAGCCCTACTTGAGAAACTTTAAAAAAATTCTTATTACCAAGCTGCTTACCAGAGATTCTCAGACAGGCAGATCTAACAGAGCCCCGGAATCTTTATTGTAACAAACTACCCAAGGCGTCTGTGTGTTAAACCTGATCAGACAAGACATTAGCATGTCTCTGTAGAATCAGCTAAAACCTGCTACTGTACACAATCAAGAACAGTAGGATTTTAAGCCAGATCATTACTGCAGGAAGACCACTCTGGTACTGGTGGACTTTGGGTACAGACAGATTAGCAGAGGGTAAGGATGGAAGATTGGGGGTCAGGGTATAGTAATATAATAGGAGATTGAATTTAAGGCAAAAGATGGTGATCATTAAAATAGTAATAATGGAAAAAAACCTAAGAGATTATCAAGGAGGCAGAATCAGAATTTTTGAAAACTAAATGAAGGTAGTAGAACATAATTCTAAAAAATTTCAGAAGTCACACCTAATAGGCATTACAGCCATTAGGCTTTTAAAACTAAATCACATTTAGGTTTGGTAATCCACCAACTTTTGGCTATATAATAAAGTATAAATGCTCCACAAAATCCTATACCACACGAACATCAAATGTTTCAAATGCAACTAACACTCAAAATCTCCAAGTTCAGATATAAGCAAAGGGATTTAATCTTTAATGTTTAACATTTCTATTCATCAGTATATATAAATTGAAAATTAAAATCTCTTTGAGCAAAACAGAAAGGATTTTAAATTACAAACAAAAAGAAAATAATGAATTAACAAACTTACGCTGAATATGAATGAACTGTTTCGGCTGTTTAAACTCTCCTTTGTACAAGCGATTATAATAGTTGACGTTGCTCTCCGCCTCAGGAACTGGAATGACCATACTCTCTTTTTTTTCTCTAAACACTTGCTGTGCTGAGATAGCTCGCTGTAAATGATGTTCCTGGAAAAGGAAAGTAGGCAACGTAAGTTGTTTTAATAATGTTACCTCAATGCAAAATTATATTTAAATTTTACTTTAATAGTAGTGAAGTGCTTTAAGAATCAATTATAGATAGTTCCTTTGTCGCAGACATACAGAAAACATTGCTATCGCTTTCCTTTATTATTTGTGTTCATACTGATGGCATCTTAGATGATTATAATTTTAATAATTAGCATTTTAAAAAGATTAAATATATACATATGCATAAACTAAAATTCAACATCTTAATGACAAGAAAATTGATCCCTTGTTTGCTGAAGCAATTGAGGTATCTGTCAAATTACAAATATACAAATACAGGAAAATAACTTTATCACAGATTTTAAGTTTCTTCTGCATTTATGTACTTGAAACTTCAACAGTACAAAGTTCTGGTTAATTCAAAGAAAGGTGAAATGATGCACAAGAGGTGAAAGTTAAACAAAAGGTTCCTATGAAATATATTCAGACTCTAATAACCTTTTATTACGTCTAACACTTACTGCAAACTTTTCTCCCTTGACCCATTGGGGACCATTCCCAACAAACCAACTTTACCTTGTGAAAAGAAAATTAGGTTATGTTACTCTCCAAAAAATCCCCTTCATATTCAGATTAAATATTAAAAACCACTCAGTGAATAAAGCTCTGGCTGGGTAGCTCAGCTGGTTAGAGAGAGCAATGTTCCATGATGCCAAGACTGTGGGTTTGATCTCAGGTTGGAGCACATACAAGAAGCAACCAATGAATGAGTAAATAAGTGGTACAAACTGATGTCTCTCCTTCCCTCCCTCTTTCTCTCTCTAAAATAAATTAAAAAATTGTAAAAAACATCACTCAATGAGTGATTATAAGGCCTTATATCTGTGACAATACACACACACACACGCATGCACGTTACCTATCTTCCCATCCTTTATTCTAGCTATATTGCCCCTCCTGAATATCTTTTTAGAAAAAAAGAGCCTGAAAGAATACAGGAGAAAAAACAAACAAACCACAAAATGCTAAATATTTAGGTAGCCCTTATTTTCTTTTCCATATCCTTCTATATTTACTAAATTTTCTGTGAGGTCAATTCACCAGAAAGTGAATTAACATGTACCTAGTAAGTGCACCGACAAATGTGGATGAAAAGGAGGTCTTATGTAAAGTAAACTCAACTTGGATTTGATCTTAAAATTCCTAACTAGACAGGTCAGGGTGAGTAGTGATGCACTAGGCATGTAACTTTTTAGTAAAATGTTTATCTTTGCCTTAAGAAAGCCTTGTCCATTGTTTCTGTGCATGTAGGTTAACACATGTTTGAAATGTCCCTTTCAGACACCTCCTAATCTTAACTATCCTGTAATCCAATCTTCACCTTGCTTGTTCTCACCTCCATGTAATCTTCCTCATATTTCCTCCTTAATTTCAAATAAATAAAGGAAGCTGCAATGCTGTTATTCTCTGGAGCATTTGAGATCTTGTTCCCCTTCAGATGTCCTCAGTCTAGCTCAAATAAACTCTTACAGAAATTCTCTACAGGTTTGGACGTTTTCTACATTGACACATACAGGGCGAGGCAAAAGTAGGTTTCCATTTGGGAGTATGCAAAACACGTAAGTTTATTGTTGTATTATAATTTATTAAAGTGTTGTATTATTTTCCGTACAAACAACTTTAAATCTACTTTCGCCCCAATCTGTCTGTATTCAGGTTCTTTTCTTCTATTCCTTGTTTAACGAGTATTTTTTCATGAAAAAATGTTGAATTTTATTAATGCCATTAGCTTAAAATAATCATATGGTCTTGTCAATTCTTCTATTATGGTGTAATATATTGATCATTCTTTTTCTCGCACCTTTTCAAGCTTCCTACTTGTTGTGATATAGTCATCACACTGTACTGAACATGCCCCCAAAATTTTGTAATTGTAACTTTATACCTTTTGACCACGTTCACTCATTTCCTTCTCCCTCCAACCTCCTTTTTTTTTTCTTTTTTCTACCCTCCTTCTTATACTATTTTTGTCTGATTTTAGTATCAGGATAATACTGGCCTCATAAAATTAGTTTGGGAATTTTCCTTTTTTCTTTTTTTTTTTGGGAAGAGTTTAAGAAGGATTGGTGTTAATTCTTTGGATGTTGGTAGAATTCTCCAGTGAAGCAACCTGGTGGTGTGCTTTACTTTGCTGAAAGGTATTTGACTACTAATTCAATATCCTTAATAATTATAGGTTTGTTAGGATTTTTTATTTTCATGAATTAGTCTCTAGGGGTTGTATGTTTTTAGATACTTTATCTGTTTCTTATTGGTAACAGTTTGTAGTAGTCTCTTATTATTATATATCCATGGCATCAGTTTTAATGTCTTTCATTTCAAATTTTTAGTATCTGAGCTAACTTCTTAGTTCACGTAGCTGAGGGTTTGTCAAATTTGTTGATCTTTCCAAAAACAACTTTTAGTTCCATTGATATTTTCCCTGCTACATTCTTATTATCTACTTCATTTATTCCTGCTATAATATTTATTTCCTTTCTTTTGCTAATTTGGGGTTTTGTTTGTTCTTTTTCTAGTTCCTTTAAATGTCAAGTTAGGTTTTTGATTTGAGATCTTTTTAATGCAGGCAGGAATTTACTGCTATAAACTTCCCTTGGTATTGCTTTTGCTGCAGCGCTTATGTTTTATTATGTTGCTTTTTTCATTTGTCTCAATATTTTCTAAATTCTCTTGTGAAATGTATTGTTCAATTTTCATATACAGAGAATAGGCAAAAGTAGGTTTACAGTTATGAATATGTGAAAGTTACCCTTTAATAATTTTTAATAGATTTTACTCATTAATTTTTAGAGAGGGAGGAATGGAAGGAGAAAAACATCAATAGATTGCTTCTCACATGTCCCAGCCTGGGGATTGGGCCCGCAACCCAAGCAATGTGCCCTGAACAGGAATCAAACCAGCATCACTTTGGTTCAAAGGCCAACGCTTGCTCAATCCACTGAGCTCCATCAGCTAGAATAAACTCTTTATTCCTGTACTATTAATTAATTACTGTATTTTCCATACAGACTAGTGTAAACCTACTTTGCCCATTCCTGTATAATAAAGGCCATATATGAAAATCCCACAACTAACATACCCAATGTTCAAAAACTAAAAGCTTTTCTTTTAAGATCAGGAACAAGGCAAGAGTGCTCGCTTTTACCACTTCTATTCAACACAGTGCTAAGTCCTAGTGAGAGTAATTAACAAGAAGAAGAAAAAAGCATCCAAATTGGAAAGGAAAAAGTAAGATGACCTCTATCCACAGAAGACATGATCTTTTATGTGGAAAACCTTCAAGATTTCATAAAAGTCTGTTGGAATAAATAAACAAGTTCAACAATGTTACAGGATAGATCCACACACAAAACCCAGCTATTTCTATACACTAACAATGAACAATTTATGAATTAGGAAGACAATCCCATTTACAACTGCAATGACAAGAAAAAAAATTCAGAAATAATTTAACCAAGGAGGTAAACAACATACATGAAAAACCACAAAACACTGCTGAAATGAAATAAGACATAAGTAAAAAGGAAAGATACCCTGTTTTCATGAATTGGAACACTTAATTCTAAAAACAGAACTATCATATGATCCAGCAATCCCATTTCTGGGTACATATACAAAAAACTGAAAACAGGATCTTGGAGAGATATTTGTATACCTACGTTCACTGCACATAGTCACAAGAGCCACGTGATAAAAGAATCCTAAGAGTTTATTGACAAATAAATAGGTAAACAAAGTGTGGCATACTCATATACATGTAATGGAATATTACTCAGCCTTAAAAAGGAAGGAAATCCTGACACATGCTACAACATGGATAAACCTTGTGAACATTACGCAAGGTGAAATAAGCCTGCCACAAGATGACCAGTACCACAGAATTTTATTTATGAGGTCTACAGTAGTCAAATTTTAGAAAAAGAAAATGGAATGTTGGTTCCCAGGGACTGGAAGAAGAAAGAATAGAGATATTGTTCAATGCATATGGTTTCAGTTTTCTAAGAAAAAAACAAAACAAACAAAAGAACAATGGTGCTAGAGAGTGCTAGATATCTGCTGCATAATACCGCATATATGTAAGTTTAACACTACTGTATTGTACACTTAGATATGGTTAAAACAGTAAATTTTAGGTTATGCAGTAACATACCTCAACAAAGTATCTGGCAAAAGTAACCCAGAGCAACCTACTATTGACATATATTTGAATAAAACCATTTCAAAAATAATTTTAAAAACCCTCACAGCCTCCAAAGGTGTAACAGTAATATTATATTATAACTTAAACTATATTAGACTTCAGAGGCAACATATAATAAAAACATCAATGAAGCAGCATTTTTAGAAATCTCAGTGAAGAAAAAGGTGAAGCAAGGGTTTTATATCCAGCTAAGCTGTCTTTCAAGTATCAAGGATAAAGAAAAAACTTGAGAGAATTCTGTAGACTTTTGAGGAATCTACTGGAATAGCACTGTTCAACAGAAACATAAGCCACAAATGTATAAACCAATATACATCTTCAAAACATAATTTCAACATGTAATCAATATAAAAATGTATGGGGATATTTTGTATTTACTTCTTTTATACGGAGACTATACAAAATCTAGTGTGTTTCTTATATGTATAGGTATCTCAGCTCAGACTAGTCATATTTCAAGTGCTCAATAGTCACAAGTGACGAGTGGCTACATAATGGATAGTGTAGTGCATCTTTACAATGATTTCATTAAACCAAGAAAAGAAGGGAGCCCTGGCCAATGTGGTTCAGTTGGTTGTCACCCTGCAAACTGAAAGGTCGAGGGTTCGGTTACCAGTCAGGGCACATGTCCAGGCTACAGGTTTAGTTCTGGTCAGGGAGCATTTTGGCATGTACAAAAAGGCAACCCACTGATGTTTCTCTCCTCCTCTTTCTCCTTCCCTTCCCCTCTAAAAAAGCCCACTCGCTCCTTTCCTCTCTCTAAAATGACAAAATGTTCTCAGGTGGGGAAGGAGAGTGGTGAAGGGAAGGGAAGGAGGGTAATTAAGCAAAACTGTGTACATACACACACATTTCAAAGATGGTAAAAAGGCTGGAAGACTAATGTTCAAACATCTGCACACTCAAGTGAAAATAATGCAACTAAAACTGGGAGAATAAAAAGAACTTTTCTTGAATACCAAATACAATCGTTTTTAGAAAAGAGCAAAATATAGAGAAAGAAACAGCCAATATAACAATATTTTTATTTATTTATAAAAATTTTTATTCATTATTTTTAGAGAGAAGGGCAGGGAGGGAGGAAGAAAGGGAGAGAAACCTCAATGTATAGTTGTCTTTCATCTGCCTCCAGGTAAGGACCTGGTTGGAGATCTGGCTTGCAACCTGGTTATATGCCCTTTTGGGAACTGAATCAGTGACTTTTGGGTTTGCAGGCTGGTGCCAATCCACTGCACCCCACCAGCCAGGGCCAATACAACAAAAATTTTAAAAGTTAAATACTATTAAAGAGTTGAAATAAAAATTTCAGTCATATCAATAAATATAAATGGCCTTTACTCATCTATGAAAACAAATTTTTGTGTCATAACCCAAGAATCAACTATATGCTATATAAAACACACAGATAGTTCAGAAAGAATGTAATTAAAGGCACATATGAAAGTTTACCATGTAATGAAAGTAAGAAAAACAAGTAGAACTTAATATCAGACAAGTAGAATTCAAGCTGAAGAGCAATAAGTATAATCTAAATAAAAACTACAGTTCACAATATCTACCTATCATTTGTGAATATCTATATATCAAGTAACTTAGCAACCATTTCATGAAGCAAAGCCACAGGATATGCAAGAACTAATAGATACAACACACTGATTATCAGCAACTTTAACATACCACTCAGCATAAGGCAAATCAAGTGGACAAGGAACAAGCAAGGATCTGTTAAGGTAGACAATAGTTCATATCCAACTTTATATCCAATGACCCTTCTTAAGTACCAATGAAACTTTCACAAAACTGGTCATATATTAGTTACGAATGACAAAGATAGAGTGTTATAAATGAAGTGGAAAGTATGAGGAGGAAATGAAAATTCTGAGTATATATAAACTCTGTACAGTTTTGAATTTTAGAAACAAGTTAATGTTTCATGTACTCTAAAAATAATTAAAATCAATGTGGATATGGGGAACCCAAAATAGAATACAAATAGAAACAAACGGAAACCTCACTTGTTAAAAATGAATATTTATATACCTACCATGAAGGAGATGGAAGAGAAAGAAATTTAAGTTCCTTTGGAAAAACAATGATGTGAAGCTCATCTGTAAAACTTAGATAAGATATTCTTCAAAAGACAGTTGTGATGATTATATGAGTTACTAACACATTCAGATAGCTCATGGCACACTCTAAGTTTGTTTTCATTAAACATATAAAAAAGGTACAATATTCAAAATAGTGGAATTTAAGATCCACTTAAATTTGACAATTAAAAACCTTTTTCAAGCCCTGGCTCGTGGCACAGTGGATAAGGCACCAGACTGAGAACACAAAGGTCGCTGGTTTGAGTCCCAGCCTGGGCAAATAACCAGGGTGGCAAGCCAGGTCTCCAGCTAGTTCTGTAGCTGAAGGCAAGTGAAAGGCAACCATCCTCTGATGTCTCTTTCCCTCTCTGCCTCTCTTCCCTCCCCTTGCTCTCTGAAAATAATAAAGTCTTTGAAAAAAATAAACAAACAAACAAAAAAAACACCCTCTTTCAAGATTCATTTATAACAAAAATCTCCGAGAGCAAGAAAGAGACATCCTCAAGCTGATGAAGGGAAAGCAGCTATGGAAAACCTTCATCTAACATCACACTTAATGGTCAAGACTAAACATTTTCTTCCTAAGATCAGTAACAAGCCACAGAAGTCTGTTCTCACCATTTCTAGTCCACATTTTACCAGATGTTCTAGCCAGTGCAGGGAGGGGAGAAAAACAAATAAAAGCATACAGGTTGGAAACAGAAACATAAAACAATCAGTATATAATATGATCACATAGGAAGAAAACTCCAAGGAAACTCAGTGGAGATGATAACACTAAAAGGTAAATTTAACAAGATTGCAAGCCAATATTCAAAATTCAATTTTAGCTCTGGCTGGTGTATGGCTCAGTGGATTTAGTAGCAGCCTGTGAATGGAAAGGTCACCGGTGTAGTCAGGGTACATGTCCCGGTTGTAGGCCAGCAACTTATCGATATTTTCCCCAAATACTGCTGTTTCTCTCCCTCTTTTCCCCTCCCTTCCCCTGGCTCTATAAATAAATAAATAAATAATTTAAAATTCCATTTTATTTCTATGCACTAGCAACAGAAAAGGGGGAAAAAAGCACTATAGTTTACAACAATATCAGAATTAAATTATTTATGATTTAGCAAAGTATGTGCCAAACTTGCACAGCAACGTAAATGGAGAGATACAACATATTCATGGCCTGGAACGTTCAATGACGTTCAGAAAAAACCTTTCTCAGGTAAATGTTCCCTAAATTTATCTAAATCAGTGATTTTCAACCTTCTTCATTTCATGACAAACTATACACTAAAATTTTGTGGAACGCCAGAAAATACATTTCTTGCCAATCTGAAAAAATAGATATAATTTTGATTCATTCACACTGGATGACTATTGTACTGGTGTTGCCATTTTATTTTATAATTTGACAATCTAAGGCAGGGGTGTCAAACTCATTTTCACTGGGGGCCACATCAGCCTCATAGTTGCCTTCAAAGGGCTGAATGTCATTTTAGGGCTGTATAAACGTAAGTACTCCTAAACAGTTAAGCGAGCCAGGTAGCCAGGCTTAAGGTGCCAGGGTGGATAAAACAAGGAGGGCCGGATTTGGCCTGAGGGCCTTCCTTGTGTTTGCCACCCAAGAGCTAAGGGAAAAGAAGTCAATGCCCTGCATGTTTTAAAAATTCTTGTGCACACCACAGTGCTGCAGCAGTACACTGATTGAAAAGCACTGATCTAGCTCTAGGCATGTGGCTTAGTTGGCCAGAGCATCATTCTGTGCACTGGAAGGTGGATGGTTCAATTTCCAGTCAGGGCACATACAAAGGTTGTGGGTTCAATCCCTGGTGGGGGTGCATAAGAGAGGCACCAACAGATGTTTCTCCCCCCACCCCCTCCTCTCTCTATGGAAATGTGCCCACAAGTGAGGATTAAAAAATAACTGCTTATCTAGATAGATATTCATCATAACTGATCAAAACCCCAATAGAAATACCGTATGATCCCACCCATAGGACAATAATGAACAAAACCAACAACAAGCAAAACAAAACCGAATATATGAATACAATGAATAGGCCTTCAGTGGTCAGGAGGAAGGGGGTTGTGGGGAGAGGGAAGGCAGAGGCAAGGAAGAGGAGCAGTTTACACAAGAACCTAGTATAAAGGAACCATGGACATGAACAACAGGTGGGATTGACTTTGGGGGAAATGGGTGGGTGGGGAGGGGGACAAAGGGGAGCAAAAAGGGGATGGATGTAATACAACAACAATAAAATTTAAAAAAATAAAAACTGAAGACATAGGAAGAGGTTTAAAGGAAAATGTTAATAGAAATAAAAACAGGGGGAATGTAAAAAAACAAAAAAACAAACAAAAAAAACCACAAAAAAACCAAAAAACCCAATAGACTAAAAACCAAACAAGACAGGTAAAAGGAGTCTAGAGACAGATCTACACACACTCACACAGGTAACGAAGTTTAAACAAAGGTGACAATTAAATGAGGGTAAAGGATAGTCTTTTCAACAATGGTCTGGACATGAGCTGATTTAAAAAGGAAAAAATGAACCTAATGTTCCTACCTCACACTACACACAAAAATTAACTCAAAATAGATCACATTGTTAAACATAAAGCCTAAACTTCTAAAACATTCGTAGGAAAATGCAGGAGAAAAATCTTAAGTGACCCTGGATTTGGCAAAAATCAGGGCATAATCAGCACAAATTAGAAATGGAAGAATAAACAGAACTTCCTCAAAATTAAAAAAATGTGCTTTACTAAATAAATAAATAAAATAAATAAATATATATATATATATATATATATATATATATATTAAGATTTTATTATTTCCAGAGAGTGAGGAAAGCAGAGAGGCAGAGAGGGAGAGAGACGTCAATGTATGGTTGCCTTTCACCTGCCTCCAGCTACAGACCTGGCTGGAGACCTGGTTTGCAACCTGGTTATGTGCCCTGGCTGGGGAATCGAACCAGCGACCTTTGGGTTTGCAGGCCGGCTCCTTATCCACTGTGCCACCAGCCAGGGCCCAATATATATTCTTAAGAAAATAAAAAGACAAATCAGACTGGGGAAAAATATTCACAATACGTATGTGAGAGAAATTATAAGCAGAATACAAAGTGGTGCCACGGTAGGTTTATCGTTGTGAGTACACTAAACAGTTTATTCTTACATTATTATTTATAATTGTATTATTTCCCGTACAAACAACTGTATTTAAAGAACTCATACATCAATAAGAAAACAACCCAATTTTTAAACAAAGTGGGCCTATAATTCAAACATGCTTCACAAATGATGATACAGGGATGACCAATAGACACTTTAAAAGATGCTCAAAATCGTTTTATCAGGAAAATGCAAAATAAAACCATAGGAAGTTTTAACTACACACCCATAAAATTACTAATATTAAGGAACTGATCATACCAACTGTTGGAGTGTTAAATGATAGCACCACTTATGAAAACTGTGGTGCAGTTTCTTATAAAGTAAATACACTTTTATCACATGACCCAGCAACCCTACTGCTAAGTATGTACAGAAGTGAAATACATGTCCACAAACAATATGCACATAAATATTAATTGAAATTTTACTCATAATAGCAAAAAAACTGAAAATACAAATGTACAAAAGCAGGTGAAAAGATTAACAAAGTGAATACATTTAATCAACAGAATCCTTAGTTGAAAGAAAAAATGGGGACAAACTAATCACACACACAATAGAATCTCAAAAGTATACACTGAACATCAACAACCAAACACAGGTAGATGTATATACCGTATGGTTCTCTTTAGATGAAGTTTAAGAACAGACAGGAGTAACCTAAGTGATTAAAATCAGATCAGTAGTTGCCTGAAATGAAGGTGGAGGATATGACTGCAAAGAGGTTGAGGGGAACTTTCATAGGGAATAAAAATATTCTACTACTTGTTTGGGGTGCTGGTTACACTGGCATACTTCTTTACTAAAACACAGAACTAGCCCTAGCGGTTGTGGCTCAGTGGATTGAGTGCCAGTCTGAAAGCAAACCAAGAGGTCACTGGTTCAATTCCCACTCAGGGCATGTGCCTGGGTTGTGGGCCCCAGTTAGGGGGTGTGCAAGAGACAATCGATCAATGTTTCGTTCCCTTTCTCCCTCCCTTCTCCTCTTTCTAAAAAATAAAATAAAATATTCACCCTCCCCCCAAAAAGGCCCATAGAACCATGCACAAAATAAATTATAAATACAAAGCAAAATTTAAAAATCTAAAAGTATTAACTTGTGAAGTAAACAAATTAACATAAACATAGTGGTAAAGTAATATTTACAATGCTGGTAAAATTGTAATAAGTAAAGCAAACATTTTAAGAACAAGTGTTAGACAATGTGTTAAAAGTGTAAAATGGCATGTTCTGGAGAAGTTTGGTAGTACGTTCCTAAGCCTTAGAAATCTAATAGTTAATCTATTATTTAAATAATAATGATAATAAGTAAAACTGAAATCAACCTAATTATCTCCAACACTGGAATAATTGTAATGTAGCATATCCATCTGATAAACATACAATGTCATTTTAAACTTCAATACTTGGAAATGCTTAAATATTAAGTAGAAAAAGCAGAAAACAAAATCACATAGGGTAGATAATCTCAAATAAAGTAAGGTAAATAAATAGATGACAGGTGATGGGATACTAAATACAGATTTAAAAAGTAAAAAAAAAAAAGAAGGCTGGAAAAAATGTGCTTAAGTATTGGTAGTGAAATTATAGATGGTTTTTCTTTTGTTCTCTAAATTTTCTACAACTTACTCAGAATATGCATTACAGAAAACAACCAGTGCCAATCTTTAAAACCACTTAAATTGATCTGGTATCCCTTTCAGAATCAAAGAAAGGAAGAGATGAAGGAAGACAAAGGAAAGATTCTAGATAAATCCTTAACCTATTTAAAACTGCTTCTCTTCCAGTACTTTCTAAATCTGAGTCTCAGCACTGGCGATTTATTAAAATTACCTGGCAGGCCAAATATAGACTATATGGGAGATAAAAGAAGTAGCAGAAATCAGTTGAAAGGTTTTTCAGCATTTGACTTCCACTACAACAAAGACAAAATACGTATAATAAAATATTATTTAGCCATAAAGAAAAATGTAGTACTGATATATGCTACAACATGGATGAACTTTAAAAACATACTGTATTATGTTTTATAATGAATTATATGATTCATGAATTATATGATTTTATTTATAGGCAATGTACAGAAATAGACAAACCTATAGACAAAAAAGGTATGGGGGTCTCACACACACACAGACACATTATTATCTTCTGGAGAGTGGGCCCCTTGTAGTACATACAGGGTTACCCCGCTAAATGAGTGTTCTAGGAACCCATCTCTATCAGTGCACCACTGGCATCGTTGTAAGAGGCTAAGTTTGGATTCAGGGAATTTTTTTGGAAGACTCTTTCAATGTGTTTGCCCCTTCATGAAGGGTGATTCTGGTGAAAAACTGTTGAACACTCATTGCAGTGGCACCACACTTAGCGTTCAGCAGTTTTTCACCAAAAAATCCAGTATGACTTTTAGGTCCCATCCTACTTATTCACCGCATCTTGTTCTGACCCGTTTCTTGTCTTCCCAGATGAAAAAATTCCAAATTTTGCCAATGTGGAAGGGGTGAAACAAAAAATGGCATAAGCACTAAAAGGCATCAAAATCGACATACTCAGAAACTGTTTTGAGCAGTGGAAAAAACATTTCAATAGGTATAGTGCATCAAATGGAGAAGATTACTGAAGTTTAAACATGTAAGAATACACAACTTTTAATAAATAAATCCAGCTTTTAAGGTCCCCCTCGTATCAGTGCTTGTTCTAGAGTGATGGAGTGCTGGGGATCGTAGGATAAAGATTAATGGGTATGGGGTTTCTTTTTAGGGTGATGCAAGAGAGTTCTGAAACAAAATCGCTGCGACACTGCAGAACAATGTGAATATACAAAAATAACCCCACAGAATCACATACTTTAACATGATAGATTATATGCTATGTAAATGCTTTTATCACAATTTAAAAATTTCCAAAAAAGAAAGAAAAAGGAAAGAAAGAAAAGAAAGAAAAAAAGGATGAAATGACCAGGAGTGAATTAAGCCTTCCACCTGAAGCAGCAACAAAAAACTGTGACAAAGAGTTGAAACAATGGTTTTTCAGGCACCGGACATTAGGCAATAAAAGACAATGATATTTAAAAGAAGAAAAATAAAACCAGGTGAGCCCTACCACTCAGCCTCAACTTACTGCACTGAAAGAGTTTCCATGCTGTGGAGCAAAAGAACAAACTAAGGCCAAGTCAGGAAGACTAAGGCACTTAAAAGTTCTTAGGACAGCTAAGAGGAAAGAACCACAGAAAGAAAGAACGCCCAGGAAATCTGCAAAGGGTTCCCTGCAGTATTCAACAGGGTACCTGTCAGCACAAGTATGTGAAGAAACTACCTGACACTGGAGAAAACCATCCCAAGAGATTAGAGGGATGCCTGTCACGCATGGTCAGAAAGAGCACCTGTCCCTATAAGCCAGACTGGGGAAAAAGAAATGCTATGTAGAGAGGAACAAAGATACAGATGGTATCACAGTTCTCACAGAAACTGCAAAAAACCTGGAATACCATTATTAATGAGTACTAGGAAGAAAAAAAGTCAACCTAAAATTCTATATCTAGAATATCTTTCAAAAGCAAAGCAAAAACCACAGATCTGCAATATAACAATGTGCATGTAATTAACAATACTGTAATGTATATATAAACTGTTAAGAAAATAGATTTATGTTACATGGTTTACCACACACACAAAAAAGGCAAAATAAAGACATTTTTCAGGCCCTGGCTGGTGGCACAGTGGTTAAGGTGCCAGCCTGCGAACCCAAAGGTTGCAGGTTCGATTTCCCAGCCAGGGCACATAACAAGGTTGCAAGCCAGGTCTCCAGTCAGGTCCATGGCTGGAGGCAGGTGAAAGGCAACCATACATTGATGTCTCTCTCCCTTTCTTCCTTCCTCCCTGCCCTTCTCCCTAAAAATATAATGAATTAAAAAAAAAAAAAAAAAAAAAAAGACAAAATGATGAAAAAGCAGTGTAAACTACAGAGATAAATACATAGGTATTATTTTAAAATATTTGAAAAATTGGCTATTTAAATCAAAGTAAGAATGTATTATAGGGCCTATATATATGAAAAATGTATGAAAACAATAGCATAAGGGCCAGTCAAACAAACAGAAATGGAAGTGCACTAATATAAGGTTCTTTAACTGTACCACAAGTGCTGTTATCACTTGAAGATAGACTGTGATGAAATAGAAATGTACATTACAATTTCCAAATCACAGGTTCTCAATTTGGCACTACTGACATTCTGGGCAAGAATTCTTAGTTGAGGGAGGCTGTCCTGTGCATTGTAGGATGTTTAGCAGTATCCCTGACCTTTATCCACAAGATGTCAGTAGCATCTCCCAAGTTGTGAAAATCAAAAACATTTTCAGACATTATCAAGTGTCCTATAGGAAATAAACTCAGACCCCACTGAGAATCACATCCCTAAAGCAATCACTCAAGTTAACAAAACAAAGAATCATTGCTAATGAGATAAAATAGAATCATAGAAGGTACTCAATCTAAAAGAAGTCATTAAGAGAATAAAAGAACAAAGAACATAAACACATAAAAAAGAGTAAGATGACAAAATGACACCTAACCCTATCAGTAGTAATAGAAGGGAACTTCCTTACTTTACCTTAATATGGAATATCTATAAAAAGCTACAATACCCTAGGTAATGGTGAGAAACTTGAAACATTCCCACTAAAATCACTTACAAGGCAAGGATATCCCCTCTCACCACTTTGTTTCAACATCATACTAGAAGTTCTAGCTAATGCAATGAGTCAAAAAAGGGAATTAAAAGATATACAGACTGGGAAAAAAAGACAAATTTTTTGTCTTCATTTGCAGATAACATGATCATTTATGTAGAAAGTATGAAAGAACTTAGAAAACAACTCCTGGAACTAATCAGTGATTTATAGCAAGGTTACAGGACCCAAGATTAATATACAAAAGTAAATCACTTTCCCATATACCAGCAATGAAGAAGTGGAATTTGAGATGAAAAACAGTACCTTATACATTAGGAACACCCAAAGTAAAATATTTAGGTATAAATCTAACAAAATATTTTAAACATCTCTGAGGGAGTATCACAAAATTCTGAAGAATAAAATCAAAATAGAATGAAGTGAAGAGATATTCCACGTTCATGAAGGGAAGACTCAAATTGTCAAGATGTCAATTCATCCCAATGTGATCTACAGGGTGGGGCCAAAGTAGATTTATAGTTGTATGTGAAACGTAGCTTATTCTTATTTTATTATTACTTCTATTGTTTTCCATATGAAATACTGTATACTTATTTGCCCCATTCTATATACAGATTCAATGCAATTCCAACCAAAATCCCAGCAAGTTTTTTTGTGGATATTGACAAACTGACTCTTAATTTTTACATGGAGAGATAAAAGACCTAGATTAGCCAACACAAACCAAAAAAAAAAAAAAAAAAAAGAGGAAAAAGTTGAAAGACTGATACTATCTGACTTCAAAACTAATAAAGCTACAGAAATTAAGACAGTGCAGTATTGGGAAAAGAACAAAATAGACCAATGAAACAGAATAGAGATCCTAGACATGGACCCACATAAATAGACCCTCTTTATAGAGCAAAGGCAATACAATATAACAAGCAATTCTTTTCAACATATGGTGTTTGAACTGAAATTCACATGGAAAAAAAAATCTCAACATAGATGTTATAGTCTTCACAAAAGTTAACACAAAACTAATGGATCATAGACCTAAACATAAAATGTAAAACTACAAAACTGTAAGATAACAGGAGAAAACCTGATAACCTTGGGTATAGCACTGATTTTTTAGATATATTAGCAAAGGCACCATCGATGAAAGAGATAATTTATAAATTTGATTTCATAAAAATAAAAAAATTCTGCCCTGGCTGGTGGCACAGTGGATAAGGCGCAGGCCTATGAACCCAAAGACACTGGTTCGATTCCCAGTCAGGGCACATAACCAGGTTGCAAGTCAGGTCTCCAGCCAGGTCCTTAGCAGGAGGCAGGTGAAAGGCAACCATACATTGACATCTCTGTCACTCTCTGCCTCTCTCTGAAAATAATAAATAAAATCTTTAAAAAAAGGAATTTCTGTTGTGAAAGACAATGTCAAAAAAATGAGAAGATAAGCCACAGAAGTAGAAAAAAATAACTGGTAAAGGGCTGTTATCCAAAACATACAAAAACTCTCAAAACTCAACAATAAGAAAACAAACAACCTGACTAAAAATGGGTCAGAGGTCTTAACAGACATCTCACCAAAGAAGATATACAGATGGAAAGTAAACATAGGCAACAATGTTCTGTCACCAGAGTAGCTTACCCCAAAGCAGGAGAATACACATACTTTTCAACTGCACATGGAACACTTTCGAGAATAGACCACATGTTAGGATATAAAACAATTCTCAATAAATTTAAGAAGAGCAAAATCATATCAAGCATCTTTTCTGACCATAATGGTACAAAACTAGAAATCACTAAAAAAAACCTGAAAAACACACTAAGACATGGAGGCTACATAACATTATTAAACAATGAATGGGTTAACAGTGAAATCAAGAAAGAAATCAAAAGGTACCTAGAAACATGAAAATGAGAACACAATTCAAATCTGTGGGACACAGTGAAAGCAGTCTTAATGAGCAAATGGATGTAGTTTGCTAGTCTTTGTATAAAATTGCTGGTCAACAATGTGTTAAGAGGGAAATTTGTAACATTAATAGATCTGTCTCAAGAAACAAGAAAAATCTTGTCTGTCTCTCCTAAAACTCCTGTTTTTCCCTTTTAAAGATGCATGTGATTGTATTTCCAGTCCATGTAGATAATCTAGAATAAGCTCCTCTTCTGAAAATCCTTTACCTCTTCTGATCTTTTGCCAAAGAAGTTAATGTTTACAGATACCAGGGACTGACCATTGACATATCTTTTCGAGACCATTTTGGTCTGCTACGAAGGTTACCCAACCAATAAATGGCAGAACTGTAACTGAGTGGATTCTGGTATCTTGAAACCAAAACCTGTGTTCCTTGTTTCGTTTTTTTCAATCCCTCACCCCAGGGTATGCTTTCATTAAAATTTTGAAGAGACAGAGAAACGGAGAGGCAGAAAGAGAAACATTGATGTGAGAGAGAACCATCAAGTGGTTGCTTCCTGTACACTCCACAACCAGGGACTGAACCCATAATGTAGTTTTGACGGAGAATTGAACCCACAGCCTTTTGCTTCATGGAATGATGTTCCAACCAAGTGAGTCACCAGGCCAGGGCAAAATCTGTGTTCTTTGTAATAACCGTCTTAAACTATACCTTATCTCTGCAGTAGAATAAAGTTGGAAAAATTTTAGAAACAAGAAAAATCTCAAGTAAATTAACTTTACACTTAAGGGACTTTAAAAAGAACAAACAAAGCCCAAAGTGAGTAGGAGAAAGGCAATAATAAATATCAAAGCAGAAATAAGTGAGATAGTCTTAAAAAACAATGCAAAAGATCAATGAAACCAAGAGCTGGTTCTTTAAAAAATTAAACAAGATTGATAAGACTTTGACCAGACTCAAGAAAAAAGAGGACTCAAATAAATAAAATCGGAAATCAAAGAGTAAAGTAACAACAGACACCAAAGATATATAAAGGACTATAAGAAAATATTATGAACAACTAAGTATATGCCAACAATATGGACAAAAATGGGTAAATTCCTAGAAACATAAAATCTTCCAAAACTGATTCAGGAAAACCAGAGAATCTGATTAGACAGATTACAACTAGTGAAACTGAAGCAGTAATCAAAATAACTCCCCCAAAACAAAAGTCCTGGACCAGATGTCTTCACAGGTGAATTTTACCAAACATTCACAGAAGAACTGAATACTTCTTCCCAAAATTTAGGAACAAGACAGGGATAGCCATTCTCAACACTTCTACTCAGTGTTGTACTAGGATCCTAGTCAGTGTAATCACCACCCAATGAAAGGCAGGCAAACAGGTAGGAAGAGTGAATAAACACCCAGATTGGGAAAGGAAGAAGTAAAACTGCCTTTATTCATAGACCTCCATGATCCTCTATGTAGGATATCTGATGGAATACAAAAACAAATTAAAAAAAAAAAAAAACCCTAATACTAATAAAGTTTAGTAATATTGCGGGATAGAAGATCAATAAATAAAGTCACTATTTTTATGTTCTAGTTATAAGCACACTGAAGTTAAAATACAGATTAATGAAGTCTAAGATACCACCTCAATCTCAAGTGATTTGAAATATAACAATGTATTAGTACCTTTTAACATGTACTGACACAACTTGCCAAACATTCAACTTAAGAGTTGCATGAATCAGAGGTCTTACAAGCATGAGGATTTTTGACCAATGTCTTCACATGGGTCAGAGCAATGTCGGGCTTCTCAATTCTATCAGGAGAATTTTATTTATGTGATCCATATGCCTATTATCTAAAATACCAGAATCTTTTTTTGACTTAGCACACGTATTTTCAAAGATCTCAACCTTTAATTACATGTGTTATTTCCTAAGAATCCACGATAGACTTAACTTTTTAACCAACAGTATCTTTAAGTGTTTCCATTACATAGTTGGCACTCAGAGTTTAGACTATCCAATTTCTTCTTAGAACGCCCAGATAATCAGCATTTTCGGGGGAAAGCCCAAGGCAATGGCTCTTCAACATTAGTGTGCTTGCGAATTGCTTATACATCTCATTTAAAAACAGCTCTTGGGGTAGAATCAGATGATTCACATTTCTAACTAGTTCCAATGTGAGAATAAAGCTGTCAACTAAATTGGAGGAATTATACTTAAAATTACCAATTTAAAGCAGTGCTACTCAGGTTGTGGTCCTCTGGAAACTTTAAAGCAATGTGACCAAGTAATTTTGTCTGCTAAAACGAATTTTTTTCTACATCTTTTTAAAAATGTTTCTAGTAATCCATTCTTATTATGCTTGAGAAAAATGAGCAAGATACGGAACCCCCCCCCCAAACTGGTCTTGCACCACAAAATCTGAGAAATATTAGCCTAAAGAATATGGTATCCATCCATTCTTCTAGTATTCTAGAAGAATACTTTGGAGGTAAAACTATATTTATCTCCCAAAGGGATATACTAACTTTAGTCAAAATCAATAAAACAAAAAGTCATCTTATTAAGGTTTCTTTTTTCTTCTGTAAAACTGTACTTAAAGACATTAATCAGTTAAATAGGTAAGAGCCCCTTTGCAGTAAATCCCTTTTAGAATCTAATAACAGGTTAATGATTTTTCTCTTCTGTAAAACTGTGTTAAATTTTAAATAAATTAAAATTGAATCACCCATAGCTTCTCCTTCTTTCTTACTGCCTGCAAGGATGTAGAAAAGAAATGTCGATGAGGGTGCCCTGAATAACTGTCATCTTAAACAGAAATGTAAACATGAAAGTGATCTTATTGTGTAGAAAGTTTACCACAAGCATTACTATATAATTCTAGAATACGAGGTCTGTCCAGCCATGCAATGTGAAAAATACAGACATTTACTTAAGATACAGGACACAAGAAACAGAATACATAGGACAATGGCACCTCAGTCCCCTTCAAAGTAGGCACACCTTGGGACCTCACATGGGTCTCCCAATCACCATCAGCTGCTCTGTTATATTTTCCTGAATCTCATCAACAATTTGAAATCTCTTCCCTTTCAAAGGTGATTGTAGTTTTGGAAAGGACAGAATGTCACAGGGCCCCAAATCTGGGCTGTATGCGGGCTGAGTCACCTGGATGATTTGATATTTTGCCAAAAAAAGCAGGAGACGAGATGTGTGAGGGAGCATACACACTGTCCTGATGAAGCTGTCAATCACCAGCTGCCCATAGCTTTGGCCTTCTGAATCATCCCAATAGTTTTTGTGGAAAAACATTCCAGCGTAATGCAAAATTTAATGTAGATTAATTGTTCTACTTGCTGATGGCCACACAGCACACATGCTCACTCAATGGCATCTATCATCCCCACTGACCAGTACAGTGAAGTCATCATTGTTCAACCATGCACATTCCAGTCCTCTCCTCAGCGGCCGGTTACATTGATGTTCCATCCATGTTCCATCGAAGTTCCGCAAATCATTCTCATTATATTAACAATAGCTGGAGTTTTTCCTGACAGACATCGTATTTGATTTACAATCAACTTCTAGAGAACAACTCAATTATAAGTTACGTACCACTTAACTTGTTTCACTTGAGAAAGTAACAAATGTTTACTTTTTTTTTTTTTAATTTTATTGTTGTTGTACAAATGTTTACTTTTTAATCTAATTAACTGGGTTTTGGGGTTTTTTGTTTTTTTTTTTTTAAACCTTATTTTAAATTGGGAATTTCCTAATGCCGATTAAGGTCACAGCCTTCAACATTAACGTTAATTCAATAAAGAGACAGTATTATCAATGTAACTTGATCTTAAATACTCATTCAACAATGGAAATGAGCAGCAGAGAAAATGTAAAACAGTAGGCAAAATAAATTATTGGTATTTGGCTGTAAAAGCATTATCTGATATTCAGTTAATTTATTAATCAAATCATTTCTGAATTTACTTTGCATTCCTTGAATACTAAGAGTAGCTAGATAACCCTTAGAACAATTTTCAAGATATGAAAATTGAAAATCACCAGTAATTAGATCACTAGTTATGAAAATGACGAAGGTTAGCAAATGGACTCAATTCACCAGATAATTACACACACACGCAAAAAGGGAATCTCTCTTAACCACAAAAAAAATGTCAAGCTACATAGTTCTACACTGGAAAAATGCTTGGGAAATAATTACTTCTAAAGTTATATATGAAATGGGAAATAGGCAAAATTTTATTGCCATTAAGTAAATCACCATGAAGCAATCATAAAGAAGGGCAGGTCACTCAGAATTTACCAAAATCATGTCAGAATTAGAAAAATAATACTGCAACTCCCAGCCTCATCTGAGAACGTCATATAAATGAGACAAAGCTGTAAGGCATACTAAAGCAAATAGAAGAAAAAGAAAAACTGCTCTAACCCAGAGCTTCTCAAATCCTAATGTGCATCTGAATCACTTAAGGATCTTTCTAATTATTTAAAATGTACATTCTGATTCAGCAATTTTTAAATAGCTCCCAGATAATGCCAAATCCACAACACACTTTGAGTGGCAAGGTGCTAACGTCTCATAAAAAGGTATCTTTGTGGTGTAACTCCGAAAAAGTCTGACAGTTCATTTGACCAAAAATGAATATATACTGTTCCCTGGCATGTGGCTCAGTTTGGTCAGAGAATCATCCTGAATACCATAAATGTTTCTTTTTCACATGGATGCTTCTCTGTTTGTCTGTCTCTCCCTCTCCCTCCCTCCTCACCTAAAATCAATAAACATATGGAGGATTCCAAAAATTTAAGTATACTGTGATTTTATGTATATAAAAGTGTAGAAAATGCAAACCATTAATCTACATCGACAGAAAGCAAGACAGTATCTGCCTAAAGAAGGTGAAGGGGCTTGTAACAGGAGATGGAGGTGATAATGATTCCACAGATGTATACAAATGTCAGCATTTACCAAATTGTACATGTTCTGTAAGTATGTGCACTTGGTGTCAACTGATTAAAATCTATTTTAGAAAAACAGCTTTCAAATACAAAATTCTGGCCAAAATGATGCCACTACTTATAGATAAATTCCAATTCTTTGAAAATCCCAAGTAATACTGTGATACTGTGATATGTAACAAGAAATGCATGTTTGGTCTTACCCTCTTCTGGCCCAAAGCTCCTAAACATTTGGAAAATCCTATAGGAAGAGTGATAAAGGTCCCTTGATACTCCTAACAATCCCTTTCCTCCATCCACAGTTTATGTTAATGTGGTGGCTTTCGGGAAGCGCCTAATGTTGGAAGCTAGTTTTCAGCAGAACCAATCCTATGATCAGAAGGACTGGAACTTTCAGTCTCATCCCCTTGACCTCTGGGGAGGGAAGAAGAACTGCAGAATGCAGATCATTTAATTATCAATGGCCGAACAAGTTCATCAATTATGCCTATGTAATAAAAAACTCAAAAGGACTGGTTCAGAGAGCTTCCAGTTTGGAAGCTCAATGTCCATGCTCTCTCCCCCATACATTATCCTAAGCCTTTTCCTCTATCTGGCTGCCCCTGACATAGCCTTTTATAATAAACCAGTACTCTAACAAGTAAAACGTTTCTCCGGGTTCTGTAAGCTGCTTTAGAAAATAAATCAAACACAAGGGGGGGGGGGTCACTTGAAGCCTCCAATCTATAACCAGGTGGTCAGAAACATAGGTGGCAATCGGCACTTTCGTTTGACATCTGACACTATTTCCAAATATACAGTATCAGAACTGAGTTCAGCTATAGAATAATTTGCTGGTGACAGAGAACCGCATGTGTGTGCGAGTGTGTGTAGGTTGGAACACGAATAAATGTCAGAATCAGGTATCCACAACATTATGTCTAAACTAAGAGTAAGAGCTTCCCTTTTGGGGGGGGGGGGGGATGACTGTGAAAAGTGACTGACTTAGAAGGCCCTTTAGGATCTTTATTTGTTTTTAAGATATAAAAAAATTTTCACTTTTTTCAGAGATAAGGGCAGAGTGGGAGGAAGAAAGGGAGAGACGCATCAATGTCTGGTTGCCTTTCACCTGCCTCCAGCTAAGGACCTGGCAGGAGACCTGGCTTGCAATCTGGTTATGTGCCCTGACTGGGGAATCAAACCAGCGACCCTTGGGCTTGCAGACTGGCACCAATCCATTGAGCCACTCCAGCCAGGGCTGGATCTTTCTTAATTCCAAGTAATCACTGAAAACATGTTCTGTAGAGTAAGTAAGAAAGCCAGTGGTGATCCATGATAGAAATAACAAAAAACTAAATAAAGTCACAGGATACAAAATTAACATAGAAACTGATAGTTTTTTAAAATGCAAGCAATAGCAAGTTATAAGGTATAACTTCCTTATAAGGTATAAAGAAATGACATTTACAACAGAAACCCAATAGGCAGAACTCCTAAGAATAAGCTTAACCAAAAATGCACAAAACCATTAAGAAAACAACTCTTGCCGGCCTGTGAACCCAAAGGTTGCTGGTTCGATTCCCAGCCAGGGCACATAATCAGGTTGCAAGCCAGGTCTCCAGCCAGCTCTGTGGCTGGAGGCAGGTGAAAGGCAACCATACATTGATGTTTCTCTCCCTCTCTGCCTCTCTTCCTTCCCCTCTCTCTAAAAATAATAAATAAAATCTTTTTTAAAAAAATTAAAAAAGAAAACAACTCTTAAAAGATATGTAAGTATACTTCCATAAATGAAGTGAAAACCATGTTTTCAGATAGGAAATCGACACCACAAGAATGTAATTTTCAATAAGCTAATTCATAAAGGTATGGAGAATCCCAATAAAAACACCGATACTTTTTCTGGTGTTAGACAAAATAACTATAAAGTTCATATGTAAAAATAAACAAGAAACTATGTAAGAAAAACTGGAAAAGAGGAAGAATGGAAAAAGTGACTAACTCTACCACATATATTTTTAGAATGGTAAAAACAGAAAAATAAAATAATGAAATGATTAAAACAAGAAAGTTTTCGCACAATGAAACAAAATAGAAACTTAAGAAAATAAGCCTAAGCCCTGGCTGGTGGCACAGTGGGTAAGGTACCAGCTTGTGAACTCAAAGGTCACTGGTTCAATTCCCAGCCAGGGCACATCACCAGATCGCAAGCCAGGTCTCCAGTCAGGTCCATAGCTGGAGGCAGGTGAAAGGCAACCATACATTGATGTCTCTCTCCCTCTCTGCCTCTCTCTCCCTCTCTGCCTCTCTCTCTACCCCTCTCTCTAAAAATAATAAATAAAATCTTTAAAAAAGAAATAAGCACAAATGACTAAGGAAACTCAGATATGATGAAAGTGGAATCTTAAATTAGGGAGAAAAGACACTTCTTTTAAATGCTGTTTGGCAACTGAATATCCATTTTGATGGGGAGAAATGGGATCTACAGAGCAATGCACATTAGAATAAACTATACAAGTTCTAGTAGAAAATCTGAGGTAATGAAGGATCTGAGAGATGCGGAAAAACTCCTTAACAATAATTAAAAACCAGAGCTCTGCCTGGTGTGGCTCAGTTGGTTGGGAGAAAGGTTGCTGTTTTGATTCCTGGTCAGGGTACATGTCTGGGTTGTGAGCTAATCCCCAGTTGGGGCAAGTGCAAGAAGCAACCAATGCATGTTTCTCTCCCTCTGTTTCTTCCTTTCCCTCTCCAAAAATAAATAAATAAAATCTTTTTAAAAGATACATTTTCCAAGAGGTGAAAACTTCCTATTTTGTCTCTTTACTGCTCTATTTAGTATCATGTTTTTGCATTTTTAATACATTTTATTTATTCTGCTATTACAGTTGTCCCAATTTCCCCCTCTGCCCCACTCCACCCAGTACCTCATTCCCTCCAGCAATGCCCCCCTTAGTTCATGTCCATGAGTCATGCATGTAAGTTTTTTTGGCTTCTCTATTTCCTTAGTTCTTCTTAATATCCCCCTGTCTATTCTGTAACCAGCAATGTGTATTTTTTTATTTTTCCTTTCACATCCAGACAATTCACCAATTAATTACTGCCTTTGGTCAGCTTCTTAAATCATATTAATACAAAATTTTCTTTTCATTATTCCAAAATGCCTACGTTAATTCATTTGTTTAAAGAATTACTCTTTTAAGTAATATGAATTGCAATATTACCAAACATGCAAAAATACATTTACACCTATACATATTTTTACACATATTTAAAGTACATACTGGATTTTGAAGAGTTAATACAAAAAATTTAAAATATGCCAATAGCTTATATAATTATTAATGTTAAACGATAGAATTTCAGATATATTGTAGCAAGATTAAGCACTTTTTTCTTCTTTAATACTTATTTTACTCTGGAATGCTATTTTTGTGAAATATATCACAGAAATAGTGTTCTGCAGAACTCACTTTTGTGAAAGTTGTCCTAGCGACAGCGCCAAACCCATAGTAAAAAATGCATTTGGTTTTTGAGTCAGATCCTTCCCATTCCTATAATACAACTCAACTTTATTTTAAGCTACTGGAACTACAACTTACTCTTTTTGGAGTTTTCCGTCTTAAATTTATTTATTTATTTATTTATTTAGGCTGTACACAGATGTTACTCCTTTCAATACCCAGTTTTTCCTCTACATGTGTTTTACAAGTTGAAGCCTTCAGAAACAATCATACTTGCAGTGCTCAGCCAGTCCCCAGAGTAGAAATTACTATGTCTACTAAGTTGAGGTAAAAAATAAAAAGCCCCTAGGATTTAAATAATTTTGCAGAATAGCATTCTAGTTATTTTTTGAACTTGTGGTTGACTTCCTATGTGGTCCTAAACTCACCCCTGAACTATTTAACAGTCTGTTGAGGTAGAGATTAGGTATGTTCACATTTCAATAATAAAGTTTACTATAGCATTAATTCCTTTTTCCAAGTATCCCCAGTTTGGGGACCTTCATAATTGGACATGTTTATTTCCACAATTTAGTTGAAGGGAATCTCATCTAATTTACATGCTAAAATGGTAATATATATAACCTATGTACACAAATCATATAGTTTAGTAGTTTGCAACTTCCTTCTGAATTGGTCTTCATTCTCCACATCTTTTCTAACCTAAAGATTGACTGATTTCACAACACACCCATGACCAGTTGGTTGCTATTTAAAACATAAATCGCTAACAAAATCTATATATTACACACCTACAAATAAGCACATACTATATAAGTGAATAAGAAAGATAGCTTGTCTTCTATGTAATATACATCCACATTTTCTTACTTTTTTCTTCTTCCTTAACTACATTAGATTTTTCTGAGTTATTGCCAGTAACCTGATTTCCCCATATTGTGAAATGATTCCAATCTTAGAAAACTTAACCTTCAGTGGTGCAGATACAAGTAATATACAGAATTGTACGTTATGTAGTAAAACCTATTTATAACAATATCACTTAAAAGCATTCATAAGTTAAAATTGGTTCTTATCCATTCAGCTGCCCTATGTTTGATTGGTGCATTTAATCCATTTACCTTTGTATTTGTGTTCCTGTCTGTCTGTTTCTTCATCTTCTTAAAGCAGACCCTTTAGCATTTCTTGCAATGCTGGTTTGGTGAAGATGTATTCTTTTAGACTTCTTTGTCTGGGAAGCTCCTTATTTCACCTTCCATTTTGAATGAGAGCCTTGCTGGGTAGAATATTCTTGGTTGCAGGCCTTTGTTTTTCAATGCTTGAAATATTTTTTTGCCATTCCCTTCTGGCTTGTGTTTCTGTTGAAATCAGCTGATAACTTTATTGGAGCCCCCTTGTATGTTATTACCAGTTTCTCTCTTGCTGCTTTTAGGATTCTCCCTGTCTTTGAAATTTGCCATTTTCATGATGATGTGTCTTGGGAGTGGGTCTGTTTGGGTTCATCTTCCTTGCTACCCTCTGTGCTTTCTAAGTTTGCATGACATTTTTTCTCTCCTCGAATTAGGAAAGTTTTCTGTCATTACTTTTTCAAAGAGGTTTTCTATCCCTTGCTCCTCCTTTTCTCCTTCTGGTATCCCTATGAGACGGATGTTACTACATTTCATGTTGTCCTGAAGCTCTCTTAATACCTCTTCATTCTTTTACAGTCTGTTTTCATTTTGTTGCACTGCCTGGGAATTTTTTTCTACATTGACCTCCAGCTCACTGATCTGATCCTCTGTTTTCTCTAGCCTGTCTTTGATTCCTTCTACTGTGTCCTTCAATTCAGAAATGGTATTCTTCATTTCCTCCTGGCTCTTATTGATGGTGTCTATGTCCTTTTTAATGCTGGTGTAGTTCTCAGTAAGTTCCTTGTAGCTTCCCTGGGGTTCTTTGTAGTTCCTCAGGAGTTGTCTGTAGTTTTCTTTGAACTTGTGGAGCTCATTGAGTTTCTCTATCATTATTTTGAATTCCATGTCTGATAGGGTGCTTGCCTCTATTTCATTTTGCATTCTTTCTGGGAATTCCTCCTTTCCATTTGCTGAGGGTTTAGAGTCTTCCCATTTTAGGTGACTCGTTTGTTTCTGCTTCTTAGATTGGTCTGCTTTGACTTACTCAGTGGTGTGACCTTCTGTGGTGTTGAGGTGCACCTTTTTTTTTTTTAAACTTCCTGGATCTGTGCTTGGAGACATCAGCTCATGTCCCAGTCTGGGCCTAGTCAGCCAGTTGGAGACAAGCAGAGAGCCACTGTTTTTCTCTGTTCCCTTTAGTTGTTAATCCAATCAGTCTGTGATCAGTGGCCAGTTTTAGGCACCTCTGGCAGGGGCAGATGAATTCAGCTGTTAATCCAATTAACCTCCTGATCCGAGGTCAGATTTAGGCACTGCTGGGTGGGGCGGATTTATTCCTATGGGTGGGGCTGTGGCTTCCCCTCAGGCTTAGGCCCTTTGGGGAAGAGTGATCTGCTGGCTGTATGTCAGGTCACTAGACTCACTGGACTGCTCCCTCAGCTCTCCCCCACTGAAGCCACTGACCCAACCTTTCCCCAAGCTTCTCTAGTCCACTCTGCCCTTTCTCTGTTGGAGCCCACGGTAAGTGGGTGCCTCTATATTTTTGTGTGTGGTCCCTTTAAGAATTCAGTCTCTTGGTCAAGCCTGCTAAACCTGGTGGCTTTTTGTTTTTCACAGCTGGGTGCTTTTTTACTCTCAGCTGTGTTGCTGTAGGCTGGGAAGTCCAGTTGGGGGTTTAGATCCCACCCTTCTCAGGTGGAACCCCGGCTGCTGAGATGTTTCTCCGTCCCTTCAGCTGCTGCCCCTGGGAGCCCTGCCAGCCTCTTGAGTCTCCACACTTCCTACCAGTCATGTGGTCATGAAGCGGCTCTTCAGCCAGTGCTACTAAGATTTCTTTCCAGTTGCTGTTCTGTTGATTATTCCGGATGATTTCTCCCCAGTTAAATTGTAATTCCAATTTGGTGTTGGGAGGAGATTGGTGTAGCTCCACTTATTCCTCCGCCATCTTGGTTCCACATTTTAAAAAATGATTTCATTGTTTCTGCCCTCCCTGCCACCAAATGTAGTGCTGAAGTGCAGTTTAATGTTCCTAAGCACAAGACTATGACATGACTTACAGAGCTGGTGACTACAAGTTCAATGTCAAATATATATATATATATATGTATATAAAAATAAATAACACAGAGTATCTTTAAAAATGTACATAAAACATGGTTATGTTAAGCCTTCATTGGGGATGAAAATGCACTGAGACCTGAGGCTCACAGGAATCTAACCTCTGGCAGCAGTGGTTCAGTCACTCACTGTTCATGCCAACTCTACAGAGTATCAACTACTGCCAAAAAATGAAAATCCACTATGTATTTGTTTGTCAATTTGTACTTCATTTTGGTTACACATACACACAATAGCAAAGTCAAAAATGTTTGAAAGCCAATGAATTAGACAAGAACCCTGAAAGGAGTGGTAAAATGGTGAGACAGACAGGAAGGAATCATGGGCACACATGCTAATCATTTTTTTCTACCTAGAGTCAGAATCACCCCTAAATTGTGAGTTGGTCAGTAAACCTAGAGTAAAAGCTACACATGTACTTTAGAAAAGCATCCCAGGTATTCTGTGTGGTCTAATGAGAACCACTATTCTTCTTCCCAAAACTGGTAGCTCTCAAAGCAGGGTTGCTAGATGAACACCAGGATCACTTGGGAATTTGTTAAAAGTGCAAAGTCCCGGGCTCCATCCAGGATCTACTAGCTCCTGCCCTCTGGAAATGGTGACCTGTGATCAGTGTTTTTAACAAGCCATCCAGGTGATTCTGATGAATGCCAAAGTTTGAGAAACACTGATCTAAAGTAGAGTTGGCATGAACAGTGAGTGACTGAACCACTGCTGCCAGAGGTTAGATTCCTGTGAGCCTCAGGTCTCAGTGCATTTTCATCCCCAATGAAGGCTTAACATAACCATGTTTTATGTACATTTTTGTTTAAAGATACTTTGTTATATATATACGTATATATTTGTTTTCAAGATACTTAAATAACTACTAAATGGCTGAGGCTATTTTCAAATAAAGCTGAAGGATAACTGCTACTGTTACCCTACTGAAGCACCTATAATGTATAGAAAAACTTCTCCCAAGTAGTTTCTTTCTGGAGAGTGACCCCTGTGCTTTAAACCAAAGTAAGTAAAATATGCACATCACTTGTATGATAATCAAGCAGCATGGTTTCTTTAAGCCATCCTCCATAACAGTTTCTTTTCCTCAAAGCTCCTTAAACAGGTACTGTTCTTAACACCAGCACACCTGTCCTAAAAGGTGAATCTACACTAGACCACAAAAATTCTTCACCCCTCCAACAACTCTCCTGGACATCACATACTTCCTAATATGAACAATAACATGTGTCTGTAAAAAACAACAGCATTTTGGCACAAAGACCTACTCTTAAAACTAATTTGTAAAACTTAACCCAATAGTATAGAGTAGTTCAGTCAATTAGTTATTACATAAATTCGTATATACTCTTGTGCAAATCACGTCCCTTATGTTACAAATTTCCAAAATATAATTTTTATCTTCCATGTAACAAACGCATTAAACCTCATAAGGAGTATTCTGTGTACAATTCTTCTATGGAATGTAAGCTGCTTAAAAGGCAGGTACCACATTTTACCTCTTTCTGTGACTGAAGTACACAGCAGGAATTGATCATTCAGTTGGCAAATATTTATTGAGCAGCTACCATATCTCATTCACTGTACCAGATGATAGATACAAAGGTAGTATAGACAGTCCCTGTGTTCACAGAACTGTTTACTGAATAAGCACTGTGTACAACTACACTGAAAGTTTAAGAGTATGGTCCAGATGAAAGATCCAGTTTACTAATGTTATGCATGCTCTTCTGATCCAAGTTGCTATTTATGGCCATCAGACTTTAACGTTTCATGTATAAAAAATAAAATAAAAATCTACGAACAATGCAAGGCTTATGGACAACCAAATTACCACATGGGGATAACAAATTAAGGTTTGATATCCAAACTCCAAACAATTCATCAGAAAGCGACAATTTACCAATTCTCAATTCTTCAGAGATTTTAAAGGGAAGAAATTTAAAATAAAAATTATCTGACATTACGACTGTAGATTAAGAAATTAACTCTAAGGTCACACCCATACCGACTCATAAAAAGAATACAACAGGAGAAATATTTGCTCCCTTCACCAAGTAAAAAGCTTGTGTTTAGAAATTTTCTAGGATATGCCTACACATATGCACACACTAACAGCAGCTGCTTATAAGTGTCTGGGGACATGGGGAAGGAAGGGCACTTAGTTTCTATGTATATCATTTTATATTATTAAATTTTTATCTTTAATCATGTAGGTCTATAATTTTTCAATTTAAAAAATAGGGAAATGTTGAAATATCAGGGAGACCAATTTATAAAGTATATGACTATCTAATCACTAAACTGTACATCTGAAACTAATAAAAGATAATGTGAATGTAAACTGTAATTAATAAAAAACAAAGGCTTGAAAATGTCTTAGACAAAAAAATAACATTGTGTTTTTTTTAAAAGATTTTATTTATTATTTTTAGAGAGAGGGGAAGGAAGAGAGGCAGAGAGGGAGAGAAACATCAATGTATGGTTGCCTTTCACCTGCCTCCAGCCACAGACCTGACTGGAGACCTGGCTTGCAACCTGGTTATGTGCCCTGGGTGGGAATCGAACCAGCAACCTTTGGGTTTGCACTTATCCACTATGCCACCAGCCAGGGCTTAAAAAATAACATTGTTTATAGCAGTATCTCTTTTTTATAATGATGGAAATAAAATCTGTAGCCTACCTATTTATTTGAAACAAGATGACACAGAACAGGGTTGCCATTTGGGGCATGGAAATTCTCCTGAGAGGTTCTGAACCACAGGTCATATATCCCCAAAACATTCACAGAGAGACCTGAGGAAGCCATGAACTTGGGTGAGAAAACAATCCTTTCTTTAATTTCACTAACTCCTAACATATTTAACATTTCCTTCAATTACGAATGTAGGCAGCAAACCACAGTAGTACTAGTAATACTTAATGCATACATTAAGTTATTTTAATATTGATAATGTTTCAATATAATTGGCTTATCTTATTTTATTTTACGCATTCAACAAGTCATTCTGAGGAGTTTCACCAGGAAGCCAAAGGAGTCCATCACAAAAAAATGGATAATGGTTCTCAAATGAAGTGCAAAAGCTCCCCCCAGCCCCCACATCTGGAAATTGAGGCAGTAAACATTTTGAAGTTATAATTGGAATGCTACCAGAAATGAGTGGGCAGTAGACTGATAAACTTCCAGATATGCCAGCCCCAAACAACGGGCTACAAACAATATAAAAAATGTCCCAGTTGAGAACCATTTGGTTCTCAAATAAATGGCAACATTATCCTCTTCAGTATCATGCTTTCCAAAGTTTCCGAACTTAATTGTTCATTCCAGAATTCCCTGGTACGGAATGTTTCTCTTTGCTTGCTTCTTTAGTGTATACCACACACTGAACAGACTTTTATCACTAACACCAATTTTCCCCATGACCAACTAATCTGTCTAATCTTAAAAAAAAAAAAAATCACTTCTAAGAAACAAATATAATATTTATCAATTATTCAAAACTCAATTATTACTTTGAGGATTAACTCAATTTTTAGTTCCCTTGGCTGTTACTTTTCAGTCTCTTTTTTAAAATCAATTTGATTTTAACTGCTCTGTCAGGAAACAAGAGAGAGAAGGAAGGTTCAAAATCAAGTATCAATTTGCTAATGTCTGACAGATGTAAAAATATATTAATTGGCAAGAGAAACCACAGAATAATGTATGGAGGTACTCTGTATATTTTACTCTTCCATATTCCTTACATTTGTATACTATTCTGTATATCTAAAAATGATCGGTAATTACAAAATAGCAAATGCCTGTAGAAAGCACTAACTTAATTGATGTAGTTTGCTACATGAGTTAACTTGCATTTGCATTAGCTTCTGTATAAAGTTATTGGTCAACAATGTGTTAAGTCTTTACAAAAAAACCTTTAAAGTTATCGTTTGAGACACTTCTCATTCAGCAAATGAAATACTGTTTAATGAGATAGAATAATTAATTTTGTTCAGAGGGAAAATGACAGAGGCCAGTTTTGGAACCTAAGTCATAACTTCAAAGTTCCAACAACTTCATCGAATTAAGTAGTACCAACTAAGGACTGCTTGTTGACCAACTCCTCAACCAACATTATGTCCTTTGGCCACAAAAAAGCAAAAGGGTGAGGGCGGGCAGGTAAGAAAGTAAGAAAGTTGGAAGTAAAGATATGCGGACATGAGTTAGAGGACTAGCAGACAAGACAGGCTGACTCTTTCACTCTGCATAGTAATACTATCTACCAAGAAAAAAGAAACCTAAAAGCATAATATGGAAATGGTGCTAAAAAGAATCTGTAAGTGACTACTATCATCTTTTTCTAGCATATATCCCACAAGAAACAGTCCTACATGAAAGACAAATCTGAAGTTCTGTTCCATTTAAGTGTACACTAGGCAAAATAGATAGAAAAAAATAAATATAAATAAATCAAGGATCGGTTTTAAGGTAAGATCAAATAATCCTAATGAACTTTCTGCTGCCTGCATTGGTCCTTCACTGGCATATTTCTGCTTATTATCTTTTCTTTGTCCGGTGGTCCCCTATGCATCCATTACTGTTTTTCTATCCCAACTCTACTTAAAATGAAATAAAGATGCAGTCCTTGTGTTTTTAGTATTTTAATACTTTAAGGAAAGGTCATTCAGTCCAATTCTATTTCACAAATGAGGAAACTAAGGGCCAAAAAGGCTAAATAACTTCTTCGCAGTCACAGAGAATTTATCCTCTTACTACTCTGAATTATTATTAAGTCTGAAGGGTTTGCTTTCTTTTAAAAGGATTCAAATCTCATTAAAAAAAATGTAATACATACAAAATACTCTGATCTCATTAAAACACCTTACAAATTTAAGGTTTGTAGAAGAACACCAAGTACACAAATTCACCTTGAGTCAAACTATGGATTAAAACACCTAACTCTACAACTTTTGAATAAGAGTTTATACGCCCACCAGAAATCTCTTAGAGCATCTCCTCAACTAGGGCCCCGTTCTTGGCAGGGTAGCCCTTAACAGTACATGTACACTTGTTACTGGGTTGGCTTGCATCAGGCATCTACTTCTGAGTCTTACCCGATGCAAGCCAAACCAATATGACCCTCTACCACAGAAATCTGAAATTTTAAACTAAAAAACAAACAACAACAACAACAAAAAAAAACCCACAAAAAACCCCAATAATGACAATAGCTAATTTATTGAACACTTACTGCCTGCCATGAACTGTTCCAAGCACATTACAATTGGTCTTCCAACAATCCCAAGAGATTTTATTGATCTCATGGGGTTGCCTGAGGACTCAAACCCATACAGTCTGGCTCCAGAACACATGTATTTAATTACTAACCTATACAACCTACTTCTCAAAAAATTAAGAATTGTTAGAATGACATCAGTCACCCCAAACCTTGACAGTTCACCTTTCCTTGGTGTTTGAGAGACAACCTCTAGGAATGTTAAATAAAGAAGGCAGATTTGGTTTTTACTTGAAACCTAATGATTCCACCTGTCAAATATTTTTAGACTTCATTTTTAGAGAACTGATACAGATGAATTCTAAACTTACACCACAAATAGATCATTCCTTTGAATTTTTTCTCTTCCTGCCTATGAAATTAGTGACTGAACAGTCTAGATATAACGAACTTTAGGTAGCATCTAGTTCTCAACACCTTTATTTTACAGATGAAAGCAGTACAATAGTGAAATTAAGAGCCCTGGAGTCAATCACCATAGATCCTGAATTCAAATACCACCTCTACCATGCTCTAGTCTATTTATGGGTATCCTTGAGCAAGATACTTAATTTCTAAAGCCTTGGGTTCTTTGGAGGAGAGAGAATAGCACCCAAAGACCCTAGCATATAATGAGCTCTAAACCATCTACGGACTTTGACAGCCTGGCACATGCTCAACACACTAACACACACTCAATAAATGTTAGCAGAGATGGTAGTGATGGCCAGTGTGTGATGCTCAGAGAAGGTAGGCAACTTTCCCAGATCACAGGGCCACTTAACAGGAATAACACTTAGAAGACTGACTTCACACTTGCACCTCAATTCTTTCTTCTACATCATCCTACAAAGTGCTGGGCCTAATCAAAACTATCCATAAAATTCTACCCCTTTTCCCAACCTCCTCTCTACTCCAACAATTTTATTCATTGAATTTGTTCTAAACTGTACCTAGTGCTGAAGACAGCACAAAACAAAGGGAAGAAAAGAAGTAAAATCCATCTGCATGTCAAAAGAGTATGTGTGAGGGAGAGAGAAGAAGCCTATTCTAAGAGAATGACACGCTCAGAAATGACAGACTGCTATCCTCCTCCAGTTTCTATTAGTATGGAAAGGGCAGACTAGGATAGATTAAAAACCAGAAAACATGGGCCTTGGCTGGTGTGGCTCAAAGGATTTAGGTTGGCCTGTGAGCCAAAAGGTCATCGATTCAATTCCCAGTCAGGGCACAAGTCTGGGCTGCAGGCCAGGTTTCCACTTGGGGGTATGCAAGAGACAACCACACACTGATGTTTCTCTCCCTCTCTTTCTCCTACTTTTCCCTCTCACTAAAAATAAACGAATAAAATATTTTTTATTTTAAAAATCCATGTAACAAGGAAGAATCTTCCTTTAGTCTATTTAACATCCATAGAACTGGTTTTAAATATTCCTGCACTAAATATTTGCTTCAACGTACACTATGCAACCAAAAGCCCAACCTATTAAATCTCTCTTCAAGGAACCTTCTCTTATACATCCCAGTATGTTTTCTCTTACTCCTTTTAACTACATTGACATTTAACCTTTTCTAGTGCTCTTTTAATGTTTGTCAGGCTGACTTAACCTGGTAGTTTCCAGACAAGTTTTTGGCCTCAATGATTCATCTAAGAGTCCTCAAGTCAAGATCTATATCATATTCTTCTTTTTATCCTAAAAACACTTAAGCACACAGCTGTACACATATTGATATACAAAACCTCTTTAAATAGTTTCCCAACATCTTACTTAGGTAACACTTGGAACTTAAGATTGATACCTGGTTGGTGTTTGCTTTTGTTAAAAGAATAAACAGTTAATCTTTACAACATCAGCTTACAAAATGGCATTTTATACCCTCTTTAGAGCCACCCCCTCATTATAAAACGTGGAATGTATTGCATTAGAGCCAAGAATAACTTGTGGTAAAAAGAGTGATATATACTTCTACTACATCATTCACAACATCACTTAAAATACTAAGATGATGACAAAAACTAGACAACGTATATATGAGAGGAGAATGGCAATTTAAATCAGTCACAGCCTTTGTTTTTTTCAAATAAGCAGGGATCACATAGTTCATGATGATTTTGGTTCCTTCTATTATGAAGAGATCTTACACAAATCTACATCTACCTATGAGATGGCTAACCAACAAAAGATAAATAATAAATAATATTGCAACCATGCCTGTGTGTAACAAGTTCTATATTTAAGGAGGAGGCCTGACTCAAAGAGGAAAAGAAAATCAGTATTGAAGTATACACAGTACATCAAAGTATGACACCAAAAAGAATCCCTAGAAAAATAACTTAAATCAAATTCTGCTAATGAATCGTATGTACACACACACACACACACACACACAACACTGTTTCACAAAAACATAGCTCTTGATATATAAAAAGAAATAGCAGCTCATTCAATACTGAGCAAATATGTGTTATGTGTCAGGCACAGTTCCAGGAACTGATACACATTAAGGAACAAAACATGTAAAGAGTCCTAGCCTTACAGAGATTTCATTCTATTAGGAGAAAATCTAAATAATAAAATAGGATTGTTATCCTAAGCATATCATACATTTGTGGGAAACTAACATGCAGATAAACATAATGGTGCCAACACAGGGGAAAGCAAAGTTAACAGACTTACAAGAAAAGAGAGGAGAGAAAATCTGAAAAAAGCAAATGTCAAAGTGATGAAAAACCTATACTACTTAATAATTCACGATTTCAAACAAATGAGAATCATCTTTTATGGTTCCCAAACTTATAAAAAGTACATTATTTACAAAAACTACATTAACTTAATAGTTCATAAGATAATTCGGGGAGAACCAAGATGGTGGAGGAGTAAGTGGAGCTACACCAATCTCCTCCCAAGACCAAATTGGAATTAAAACCTAATTGGGGAGAAATCATCTGGAATAGCCAACACAACACCAACTAGAGAGAAGCCTTATTACCACAGACAGAACAGAAGAGGGGATTCATCACAGCATGACCGGTAGGAAGTGTGGAGATGCGAGAGGCTGGCGGGGCTCCCATGGGCAGCAACTGAAGGGACGGAGAAACATCTCAGCAGCCGGGGGCTCCACCTGAGAAGGGTGGGATCTAATTACACCCTCAACTGGACTTCCCAGCCTACAGCAACACAGCTGAGAGTAAAACAGCACCCAGCTGGGAAAAGCAAAAAGCCACCAGCTTTAGCCAGCTTCACCGAGAGACTGAGTTCTTAAAGAGACCACGCAGGAAAATACAGTGGCACCACCTACCCTGGGCTCCAGCAGAGGGAGGGCAGAATGGACTTGAGACACTTAAGGAGGGTTTGGGTCAGTGGCTTTAGGGGGGGAGTTGAGGGAGCAGCCCGTGAGTCCAATGCTGACCCATCCCCCATACGGCCAGTAGACCACTCTTCTCCAAAGGGCGGGAGCCTGAGGAGAAGCCATAGCCCCACCCAGCAGTGCCTAAACCTGACCTCATATCACAGGTTGATTGGATTAACAACTGAATTATCCCCATCAGGTGCCTAAAACTGACCACTGATCACAGACTGATTGGATTAACAACTAAAGGAGGTAAAGACAGTGGCTCTCTGGTAGTCTCCAACTGGCTGACTAGGCCCAGACTGGGACATGAGCTGACGTCACCAAGGGAAGAGCCAAGAAGTAAAAAAAGTGCATCTCTACAGCACAGAAAATACACCACTATGACAGAAAGTCAAAGCAGACCAATCCAAGAAGTAAAAACAAACAAGAGTCACCTAAAATGGGGAGACAAAGAAGTAAACCCTCAGTGAAAGGAAAGGAGGAATCCCCAGGAAGAGTGCATAATGAAATAGAGGCAAGCACACTATCAGACATGGAATTCAAAATAACAATGGTAGAGAAACTCAATGAGCTCAGCGAGTTCAAAGAAAACTACAAACAACTCCTGGGGAACTACAAAGAACCCCAGGGAAGCTACAAGGAACTTACTGAGAACTACACCAGCATTAAAAAGGACATAGACACCATCAATAAGAGCCAGGAGGAAATGAAGAATACCATTTCTGAATTGAAGAACACAGAAGGAATCAAAAGCAGGCTAGAGAAAGCAGAGGATCAGATCAGTGAGCTGGAGGTCAATGCAGGAAAAAATTCCCAGGCAGTGCCACAAATGAAAAAAAGACTGTAAAAGAATGAAGAGGTTTTAAGAGAGCTGCAGGACAACATGAAATGTAGTAACATCCGTCTCATAGGGATACCAGAAGGAGAAGAGGAAGAGCAAGGGATAGAAAACCTCTTTGAAAAAGTAATGACAGAAAACTTCCCTAACTCGAGGAGAAAAAGTCATGCAAGCTCAGGAAGCACAGAGGGCTCAGAGGGCCCCAAGGAAGATGAACCCAGAGAGACCCACTCCAAGACATACCAAAATTAAATGGGCAAATTTCAAAGACAAAGAGAGAATCCTAAAAGCAGTAAGAGCAACAGCTAATAAACATACAAGGGGGCTCCAATAAGGTTATCAGCTAATTTTTCAAAAGAAACACAATAAATCAGAAGGGAACGGCAAAAAATATTTCAAGCAATGAAAAACAAAGGCCTGCAACCAAGAATATGCTACCCAGCAAGGCTGTCATTCAAAATGGAAGGTGAAATAAGGAGTTTCCCAAACAAAAGAAGGCTAAAAGAATACAGCTCCACCAAACCAGCATTGCAAGAGATGCTAAAGGGTCTGCTTTAAGAAGATGAAGAAACAGAGACACAGACAGGAACACAGGATTTTTATGGTTTCAAGTCAAATACTGAAGCCTTGAGATCAAGCCAAAAAAAGAAATAGAACTCATGGATATGGACAACAGTGGGGTAATGGCAGGGAAAAAGGGTATAGATGGAAATGGAAGATGGTATAGGGAAAATACTAACGGAAAAATACAATAAAAATGAAGTATTAAAAAAGATAACTCGGGGTTCTGTTAAGAAGTCAACAGGAAGCATAGTGATTATGACAATGGACATTTGTGACATGAAAGGCAAGGTTCTGAATTCTACCCCTATCAGCTACTAGCAGTGAGACCCTTCAGTTTCTTCATTTATAAAACAGAAACAATAATACTTCAGAGAGCTGTTACAAAAATTAAATGAAAACTCAAAACTAGAAACAACTCAAATATCCAACAACAGATAGATGAATGAATGTACAGGAGGTAGGCAAAAGTTGGTAAAGTCAAAAGTATACAAAACAGTTTATTCTTGTTTTGCTATTTATTAAATATTGTATTACTTATTTGTATTACAACAGTACACCTCCTTTTGCTTACCCCTGCACTATAGTACATAAATTCATTGAGATACTATTCAGTAATAAATAGGAATGGATTGATATATGCAGTAAGAATGAATCCTTAATGCATTATGCTGAGCAAAAAGGAAGCCAGACACAACAAAGTATATATGGTTTCATTTAAATGAAATTCCAGAAAAAGCAAAACTAATCTATAGTGAAAGAAAGGAAATAAATAGTTGCTTTCAACTGACTTGCAAAGGAGTCCAAGACAACTTTTTGGGTATTTAAAATGTTTCTGTATTTTGATTGTGGTGCTTTCATTAGTGCATACATTTGCCGCAATTCATCAAACTCTACGCATTAAATGGGTGCATTGTATTGTATATAAATTATACCTCAAAAAAGTTAATTTTAAAAAGGATCCAATAAAATAAAAATGTAAAGTTCTTGGTATAGTACCTTTTGCATAAGTATTCCAAAAATGACATAGATATATTAAAAACACCACCACCACTATACAAACTCAAGGGAAGTGGTGGAGCCACAGTTCACTTGATCCCTCTGGTGTTTAGATTCTAAATAAACGTAAGTTAACAGAATTTTACCAAGACCAAGTGTAATATGGAGCACTATAGAGACCAAGTTATGGAAAGATGCCAACTGACAGACCTTAGGCAAAAAGCAAATGGAACAAGAAAGGGTTAGAAAAGTAAAAGACACCTGAATGTCCAAAAGAGAGTTTTAAGAGAAATATATAGCCAATAATTATAGACTGCTACCAATGCCAAAGAACACCTAGATTTATTGCATTATTTACAATACCCAAAATAAGTAAGCAACCTAAGCATCAAGATGTTAAATATACACAATGAAATATTACTTGGCCATAAAAAATGAGATTTGCAACAACATGGACAGACCTAGAGGGTATTTTATACTAAGTGAAATGAGTCAAGACATCGAAAGACAATTACATAATTTCACTTACACAGGGAATCCATAAAACAAAATAAACAAATGAAATAGAAATACACTCATAGATACAGAGAACAAACTGATAGTTGCCAGAGAAGGGGTTGGATGACTGGATGGGAAAGGTGAAAAGACCAAGATGAACAAACTGGCAGTTACAAAATCATAGGGATATAAAGTACAGCATACAGAATATAGTTAATAACAATGTAATAACTGTCCAGTGTCAGGTAGATACTAGACATTTTGGGGGGTATCATTTAGTAAGTTGTTATGTCTAATCACTATGCTGTACATATATAAATGCCTAACCACTAAGCTGAAGCTAATATAATTATAACAACTATAATTAAAAGATTTTTAAATAACTAAGTAAAATTACAAAAAAAGAAAAACCTAGATTACCTCATCTAGGTATCATAAAAATATAACTCAAAACTGACTCACAACTATACAAAATTTTATGATAGTCTAAAAGCTACACAGAATCAGTCCTTAATTTTATTCGGGGCAGGGAAAGCCTGGGAGGGATATGTCCATGAAGGCTTTAAAGTGAAGCCAAATGGTTCTGCCAACCAGCCAGAAAAGGGGCCATGGGTCATACTGTGGGCAGTTTAGGAATATCAAGCAACAATTATAAATCCATAAGCCAAGGTTTTTCTTGCTTTATTATTATTTTTTACAAGTCTGAGATTTAAAAATATAAAAGTAACACATTGACAACTAACGTTGAATTAAAATACAGCTCAAATTAAACAAGGCATTTGTGAAATTTATATTTTACTGCTGTTTAGAAATGCTTACCAAGGCAGATCATTTTTTTAATGAACAAATAATTTTACTAAGTAACAAAAATCCTGTACATAAGACCAGCGGAATTGAACTGGCTGTCATTCATGAAAGCACAAGTCTTCTGACGTATATGTTAACTTTTATTTTTTAAAAGGAAAGAACTGGTACCCCATTTAGGCATTCTGGGAAGCAAAAGACTTTATAGTAAATCTTAACTGCCAAGGTTGGTTTAATTTTATTTTAATTTTAAGAAACTCCACTTGTAACATTAAAGAAGTAGGAGGGACAGGACAGAGTCAAGAAGTTCTAGTTTACAACTCTCCTTCTACCAGAATTTGTCTTTCTTCTTCCCTAAAACCAAGTAGACTTAGCAGGCTTCTTTAAATAGTCCAACTTTAGTGTCGATGCTCTAGATTGAAAATTGCAAGTTTTACTGAAAAAGTTAACAGTATAAAATTGTGACAGAGTTAAGCATTTATTTTTACTGCATCATTAAAAATAACTAAACTGCAAACTTTCTTCCTAAATTCAGATGAAATACCAATGAATGTGGCAAACTAAGGACCTAAAGCAGTAACAAAATATAACAATCACTGTTTGCAAAAAGTATTGATAACGTATCTCCCCTGGGCTTACTCTTCATTCTACAAGTTTCTAGATTCCAGTTTTTCCCTAACTAAAATAATAGGATTCAAGTAGTTACATACAATACAGAATGGGGCAAAAGTAGGTTTATAGTGTGAGCACACAAAACAGTTAATTCTTTATCATTACTTGATTATTATATTATATTCCAAACAAATATAACCCTGTATTGACACTTTAAGACTCAAAGCCACCTTTCTTTTGGGGTCAAAACTCATAAAATAACATTAACATAAATTTAATTTTGTGGAATCCAAAGTTGTATTGTTTAAAGTTCAATTAAATTAATTCTTGTACATACTATAACTTCCTTATTTTAATTGTTTCCCATGGAAAACTGAGCTTAGAAATAAAATTTGGTCAAAAAAACACGTAACTTTCACATATGACTTAGTTCTAAACTTTAAGCATAAATGTTGGATTTTCATCTTATTTACTTATAAGGAGTTGAATGTTCATCCTGGTAGTGTAGCCATATTTATATTTTACTCAACGTGCAAAACTTTCAAGTAATCAAACACCAGAGAAACGTGATTAAATCACAGCACAAAGTAGTAATGTAGGGTAACATAATGAAGTCAGAACTCTAGCAGCCAATCAAAAGCATAAAAGCATTTCCTGCAATAGTAACAGTCAAAAGAGAAAACCAATCACAGAAACCTCACGCCTTCTGTTGACAGTCACAGAAGCAAGAGAACCAATGCTCGAACACCAGCGTTGACAATAAGGCGGGACCGCAGGTTCATTGAAGAAATTCTTGAGGGTGCAGTTACTATAAACTTCGCATGCAAGTAACACCACTCAAGAGTCATAAACACTGTCAAACTAGATGAAATTCAACCGTATGCAAAATTTTAACCATCGGGGAGAAAATGAAGTATTTTTGCCAAAATGCATTGTTATTATCAAAAATGCAACTGTTAATTTAGATACACTAGATCCTCAACTTGTCAAAGACTCCCCTCCGATGACAATTCTCTCGGGGAGGCAGCACGGGGCGAGCCCACCGCCAGCACCTCGTTACTGAACATCCCTGGTTCCTTCCCAGGGCTGAGCGGGCGCTGTCCGACGACCAGGCAGGCAAAGCTGCCCCCTAGGAGACACCGAGCTAGCGGGTCCGAGGCTCTCTAACGCCTCCACCGTCCCCCATCTCAATGCTGCACCGCCTCATCCCATTGCACCACCACGGGCCAGGGAACGAGAATTACCTTGCTAGGAGGAAGATATATTTTTAAGCACTTTCCACAAGTTATTTCCAAGAGAACCCATGGCGAAGCTAAATTCCTAAGTGAAAAATAAACCTTTCCCAGTCAAACCAACCCTCGCCCATTAGTCAACCCCAGTGTACGAGGTTAAAATAAAGGTAAACAGAGGCCCTGCGCCAAGTACGGCCAGAACGTTTCCTGCGCCATTCCCGGCAGCCGCTTACGGCAAGGCCCCCTTACGGCAGCGTAAGCGGAGCTGCGAACTAATCACAACACTGGGACGCAACAACATGGCGGCCGCGGGCGGGCGCTGCGCCGGCAGAGAGTTTACGCTACTCCGCCAGCGTAGGGTCTCCGGCGTTAGAGCGGCAGCGGCGCCCTCCAGCGAGCGTAAAGCGCGCTGTGAATGGCGAGGCCCGATTGACAAAGGGGAGGGGGGAGGAGGGAAGGGGGGGTAATAAACACTCGAGTCCCTACCGATTCCTCCTCCTTCTCCATCCCGGTGGGCATCTGGGGCACGGCCCGGTTGATGGAGACGCAGTCGTTGAGATCAGGCATGTCCTTGCCGCGGTAGATAGGCAGCGGTTTGGCGGCGTCCAGCGCCCGCGCTCGGAAGGAGAGTTTACTCATTGTCTCCCCGCCTTACAGGAACAGCCCGGGCGGCGGCGGCGGCGGGGCGGGTGGGGAGGGGGGGAGGACTCCCGCCGCCTCCTCCACCTCCTTCCTCAGTGCAGCGCGGCCGGCCCGCTCCTCCTCCTCCTCACTGCCCCCGGCCACAGCATGGGCGCCCACCCGCCCGAAAACAGCCCCCTGCCGCCAGCGGCCGCTTCCACACACTAGATCCTCCGCTCGCCCGCCCGATCCGCTCCCTGCGCCATGGCCAACATGGCGGACATTACCACAGCGGCGGCGAGCGATCCCGGCAGCCCGCGCGAGAGCGCGCCCCCGCCGCGGGGACGCGCTTCGCCCTTTCCCTCCCTCCCTTCTTCCTCTCGCTTCCCCTCCCTCTCTAGTCCACCCACTCTCTCCGCCGCGCAGCCGGCCCGCGGGAGCGTGCTCAGCCTTGGGTGCCTCGGGGGCGAGGAGGCGGTGGCAGCCCCGGGCTCGGCGGTCCGCGCTCTCGCCGTGTGGCAGGTGCCAGGTGCGCAAGTTCACCCGCGCCCCCGAGCGGGCGCCTCTGCCTCCGCGGCCCCGACACCTCGCTCCCTGGGCGTCCGGAGGAAGGCGCCGGGCAAAAGATCCGCGCCGAAATTCGCGAGGGTGCAGAAGTCTGGGCGCGGGAAAGGACGAGGACAGCCAGTGCTGTCACCGCCGCCGCCGAACCTAGACTTATAAAGCGCTCGTCTCCTAGGCGCCCGGAGCGCCAGCTAATTTGCATCCTGCAGTTCGCACATCCCCCGGAGGAGCGAAAGGTCCTTTCTGGCTGCCGGAAGGGGTGCAGACCTGCCGGTCTCGCCCGCCACTCAAACGCTCACGCAGCCCCTTCCCCTTCTTCCCCGCATCCTCACTTTATACCCGACCGAACAGACGTCTCCCCGAGGAGGCGCCCCTGCTCAGCCTCGCCGTCGCGGGGAGGAAGCCGATGGCAGCAGCGAGGGTTAACGTTTGAGGCCGCCAGATGCAACAAGTGCACTTGAACCTGTCACCCAAACTTGAGAGTTATTTCGTGGGTAGTAGGTATTCCTCGGATTTCAAAGCTATTCGTTTTTTAAAATATAAAGTTTAACCAAGGCAGCAACATTTTCGAGGTGGCAGATATGCGTCAAATATTGGGTACTGACTGTGGGAGACGAAAAGAAGTCTGAGGTCAAGTTCCTGCCCTCATGGAGCTTTCAAGTTTCTGGGATGACAGGACGGTCGGAAACATCAGTAACAGTAAGAAACGTAAAACCGTTGAACCGGGCAACTTGGAAAGATAAACGACAGCGAAAAAGAAGGCGAAGGAGAAAAGAAAAAGAAAAAGAAAAAACCCACAAGGCAGTAGAAGCGATTAATTAACCAAACGAGTTGTACTGGCAGGAGAGTTCAGAGAAAGGTGATAGGTAAGATGACGTTAGCCTGAACTGCTTAGAGAAAGCTCGGAAGAGAAGGAAAAGTTGAGTTGACTCAGTATACCAGCTATTGTTGACATCAACTTCATTTAGCCAAGTTTCTTGGTTAGTCTTTACGCATTACAGCTTTCTTACAAAATCCCTGGGAAGAGTGCGCAACCCATTGTACCATTTTCTAGTAATTGATACATATTCTGCCTTGTTCAGAGAAAAGAAGATGGTTTGCTAAAGTCCAGAAGTGGAAAAGTTGATTCCTACAGTCATTTTGTATTAAAAAAAAACAACAAAACAAAACTACCTCTTCCTCCATTTCCTCTTCCTCATCCACTGCTTTCCCTCTCCTCTTTTCTTCCTCTTCCTCTTCCTTTTTCGCTCCATCTAACCCCTTGAAGGAGAAGTGGTGATTAAGGACTCCTGTACATACCTAAGTAGTCTAACCAGCGTGGTCCGGTGAGACTTCCAGCATTGTTTAGCTGGGGTTGACCGTTTTCCATTCACTTTGTTTTTTGTTTTTGGAAACAATGCTGTGACTCATTTCTTGTAAGCAGCACCTTCCTCAAGCTTGTGGGCCTGCCTGCTCTGACAACAGCCTGCCCTCTGGAGCAGTTCCAGTTCTCTACAAGGAAGCAGGAGAGGTTGTTGGGAGGGGGTCAGCTCTGTTCAAGCCTGAAGATGAGTCAGCCATAGCTTTTACCTGGGTACCTGGCACTTCTCAGGTCCAGAAAGGGGAGCTTTCTTCTATGCCTACATCTATTGTTATTTTTTCTCAAGAAAGGAAATATTGAATGTTTATACTATGCCAGCCATTATAGTGGTTTTCTATGTATCAATAATTGAGTTCCACTTAATTCTCATCATAACTTTAGGAAGAAAAATAATTTTTCTAATAAGGAAAATGAAGCTCAGGTAATATGCCATGTTTCAACACTAATAACTTGCAGAACTGGGTTCAAAACTAGGTCTAGCCTGACTCCAAAACTCCTCTTTTTTCAGCAGTGCAACCTTGCTATCCAATGTCTGAGAGAGCACATAACCCACAGCCTGAGACTGCGGTATCTTCAATGAAGGCAGGAACAACGAACAACATCTGCTCTCATTCTGAGCCTCACACACAGCCAGAAACCTAATATATATTTGTTCAATGGACAATATCCCCCCAAGAGACTCTGATACTGACCCCATTTTATTCCAGCTTGGAGTTCATCAAACCTTATTGGCCTATCAACTGACTTAGTCATTGCTGCCAATAATTTGATCTTATGGTCCACCCTGCTCTCTAACTTTTTACCTTTGAGGACAGGGATTTTAGAAGCAATGAAAACAATTCAAAGACACTTCTTAAATCTGAAATTTTATGACATGAATGGGTTTTTGCTATAGTAGTCATTGCTTTATTGTTCTTTTCTTTGACCATGTAACAGATTTCTTCTCCAAATCTCTATTTTCCCCTTGCCCTGTGGGCAATGATTACAGAGTTGGAAATAAAAGTTTGAGGCAGATAACACAATACACTTTTCAAGTGAGACACAGTCTGTGTTTCCTTGGCTTCCAATTCAGTGCCCAGACCAGAATGCCTCTGTTTCACATTTGAAAATAGCTTTTATTTGTATACAAGTTTTTCCCATAAAGTTTATTTCTGATCTATTTGTTGAATACTCATATACTTATTAATGCTAAAACCAAAAATATCTTTTCAACTTTTGAAGTAGATTTTATTATAAAATATCTATATCAAAACCTGTTTTCAAATGATTGGACAGCATAGTTGATTTTAATTTCCATGTACAATGCACTGAGTAAAGTCAGTCTAAAATCATTCCACTTCAAGTATGTTTTGGACCAATTGAAAATGACATGCATGGTGGGTGGGGAGGGGGACAAAGGGGAGCAAAAAGGGGATGGATGTAATACAACAACAATAAAATTTTAAAAAAAGAAAGAAAAAGAAAATGACATGCATTTAGCCAAACAAGTGTCATAAATAAACACTCAAGAATTAGAAATGAACAACAAGTGGTGTTGGGAGAACTGGACAGCAACATGAAAAAAAAATCAAACTAGACCACCAAATTATACTATACACCAGAACAAACTCAAGATGGATAAAGGACTTAAACATAAGCAATGCCACCATTAAGGTCCTGGAGAAAATTATAGGTAGTAAAATTTTAGATTATCCTACTCATAAATATGTTTGATACTTCTCCAAGGGAAAAGGAAATAAAAGAACAAATAAACAAATGAGACTATGTCAAACTGAAAAGTTTATGTTCAGCTAAAGAAAACACCAGCAAAATTAAAAGGGAACCAATTGTATGGGAAAACATATTTGCCAATGATACCTCAGACATGGGTTTGATCTCCCAAGTATATAAAAAAGTCATGCAACTCAACACCAGGGAGATAGACAGCCCAATTAGAAAATGGGCAAAGGACCTGAACAGACAACTCACTGAGGAATACATACAAAGGGCCCAAAGGCGTATGAAAGAATGCTCGATGGATGTAATACAACAACAATAAAATTTAAAAAAAAAAAAAGAAAGAATGCTCAACATCACTAGCCATCAGAGAGATGCAAATTAAAACCACAATAAGATACCACCTCACACCCGCCAGAATGGCAATCATTAACAAATCAGCAAACGACAACTATTGACGAAGATGAGGATGTGAGGGAGAAGGGAACCCTGATGCACTGTTGGTGGGAATGCAGGCTGGTGCAGCCACTATGGAAAACAGTATGGAGTTTCCTTAAAAAACTAAAACTGGAACTGCCTTTTGATCCAGCAATTTCACTATTAGGACTATACCCGAAGAACCCTGAAATACCAATTTGTAAGAACCTATGTACCCCTATGTTCATAGCAGCACTATTTACAATAGGCAAGTGCTAGAAACAGCCTAAGTGCCCATCCGTGGATGATTGGATCAAAAAACTTTGGTACATTTACACAATGGAATACTGCACAGCAGAAAGAAAGAACTCCTACCCTTTGCAACAACATGGATGGAACTGGAGAGTATTTATGCTTAGTGAAATAAGCCAGTTAGTGAAGGACAAATACCATATGATCTCACCCATTACAGGACACTAATGAACAAAACAAACAAACAGGCAAAACAGAACCAGAAACATGAATCCGATGAATAGACCTTCAGTGAGCAGAAGGGAGGAGGTGGGGGGGAGGGGAGATGAACAGGCAAAGAAGGGGAGCAGTTTAGTCAAGGAACCAGCATGGAAGAACCATGGACATGGACAACAAGTGGGATTGACTTTGTGGGGGGAGTGGGTGGGTGGGGAAGGGGACAGAGTGGAGGAAAAAGGAGCTGGATGTAATACAACAACAATAAAATTAAATAAAAACATTTTTAAATGCATTTAACAACAACAACAACAAAAAGAATTAGAAATAGTGATAAAGCCATATCAAAAACAAAATCACTGTCTAAACATGGTCTAAATTCGAACAAAGGTCAAGGAACTAGGAATTGAGATTATATTTCAATTTCTGTCTCCCCATACTATGATCAGGACAGGCAGCTTCCAAATACTGAACAAATTATTTTTTGAAAGGAAACTTAAAACTAGTCAATACAGTTGCTGTTCAACTACTTCAGAGTTTTGTAAATGTCACGTTCTTTCTAATTGGCTCCCTAATTCAGGCAAACCCAATTGAAAGTTAATTGGGTTGGTATGTGAACCACGTCCCCACCCCTCCCCCTCAAGTTCCCAGGAATGAGCCCCGTACCAATAAGGCTTAGTTGTTTTCCATATGTATTCTGAACAGGGGGTCTGCATTCATTACAACCAACTGGAATCGCCTTCTGGTTCCAGTGCCCTTTACTGAGGCAACTCTGAATCTTTGAAACATTGGGCTAGAAACTGCCCTCAGAGATGACATGCCAAACATCTACATCTACCTTTGTATTTGCTACAGTGAGAAAACCAAATGCTGAACAACAATTGTGGCTGTGGCTCAGTCTCTTAGCAGCATCACTCCTCTCAGACTTGGTTGGAATCACAGGGTGCCACCTTGTGTATGAGCTGACAATTTACTTCCCAGTTCTACAAAGGATTCAGATAGACTGAAGAATAATCAGCCCCAAAGCTCTGTATTTTATTAAGCAAGGAAAAATAAAACAGATGTAATTGAAGGAAACAGATTTGAAAACACACAGCCCCAGAGGGTCCACAACACTCAATTTTGAATTACAATGACAGCCTGTTTCATTTATTGCCCTACCCTGACGAGAAAACACACCCAATGCCCCACACAGGGAACAGATTGATGCCTCTCCAGCTTTTGAATTGGGAATACCAGAAATAAGTAACGCTTTTATGGCAGAGTTAATAAATCTGACTAGGACAATTATCTGTGTCCAGACAGCAAGAGAGCTATGTAGATTTAATTTTAGGACTTCAAATTTCTGAGAGGCACTGGGTTCCATCAAGGTGATGAATATGATCCTACTTATTTTAATAAAGTGCTGAGCTTGAAACAGAGAAACACGATTGTTGAAGCAAGGTAAAATAGGATCCTTTCCAATTCAGCTACTTTCCTCTTGAGAAATTCCACACTGCTCTAAATTCAGCACAGCTGCCATTCAAAGGAAGCCGCTGTTACATTCATGAAATTGGCTGGACCTTTCATATTATCATCAGTAGGGAAGTGGAGTGGAGAGCCTGGGGCTTCGGAGCTCCAGGTGCACTTTGGTCGGCTTAGGTCCCCTGTAACATCTATTCCCCGTTGCCTTTTCTGGCCTCCTCCACCAAGCAACTTTCCTCCTCCAGCATCTCTGAAAGGTAACTTGGAAAGTGGTTTTTCTCTCCCTTTGAAGGCACGTTACGTTAGCTTCACTGATGCACTTGCCCATCTCAGACAACTGAAGCAGGCTCAGAGGCTGAGATCGCTCGCGGGAGTCCAAAGTGTTACTTGAGAGGAGTCCCTTGTTAGAAACCTTGTGTTGCTATTTTCAATATTGCTCCCCTCACCAAACATTTTTTAAATGTCTCCCACCGCCAAAGGACTAAATTTTATAAACACACATTTGTGCCTGCATAGAGAATGAAATTGGAATCCTGGATTAAAGAAAATCATTGAACTGACTTAGTAACAGCCACACCTTATTGATCTTATCTTTGTTGTTCCCAAGAACAAAATGGTTTGTTCCCTAAGAAAAAGTTCTAGTATTACCATGTTGAGAACCCTAAATAAAAGCTCCTGATATTAGCATCTTGAGAGGCCCCTACATTCCAGAGCGACTTGTCAAGAGGCAGAAAGGAAAGCAGCTTTATGCCTTAAAATTAAAAGACAGATCTACTTGTCTCTTGTCAGCCATTAAAAGTAACTGGCAGAGGAAGAAACAAAACCATGGAAATAAAATACACTAGTTACCTAGATATTTACTGCCTCACCCACACCCCTTACCTTGTTTCAGAAAGACTATTAAGCAACTTTTTATCGTTTAAAAAATTATTTTTGTTTTTAATCCTCAACCAAGGATATGTTGTTTTATTGATTTTAGAAAGAGAGAAAGGAAGAGAGAGAAACATTATTGGGAGAAACATCAATCAGTTGCCTTCCACATGAGCCCTGACCAGGGATGAAACCCACAACCTTGGTATGTGCTCTGAACCAAAATCAAACCCACAGCCTTTTTGGTGTATGGGCTGATGCTCCAACCTGAGCCACCTGGCCAGGGCAGCCAACTTAAGTGACTTCTGAGAGGAGCTAAAATGTGCTAGGATAGCTTTTAGGCTCTATATTTCCTAGTAACAGGAAATTTCCTAGCCACATGAAAATAGGAAACCTTGTCAGCTTCACAATATCCATGAGATAAAATGATTGCTCAGGAGATTCACAATTGTTCCTGTGTCTAACTGGAACATCCAAGAGCTCATAAATAGAGCAACTGAGGGGTATAACAAACATCTCAACAGTATCCTTGCAATAGACATAAAAAGGCATCCCAGGGCTGTTTCTTACAATGACACTCCATATAGGCTGATAGCATCATATGCAATCCAGCACAAACAATTCTGCAAGGATTAGAATGGATCTGGGTGTCTGAGGCTGTGAGCCCTGCCCCATGCAGATCTGGGAATGTGAATGGACTCCATGGTCTCTGAGAAATTCCCCTTAAATAGTGTTTCTCTTTCAATTGTTACTTGATAATGAGATTAAGAGCTCAAATCTGTGCTCTATTATAATTGTCTGAAGTGTGGCTCTTCTAAGTGTCTAGGTAAGGACAGGCCCATGTGCCTTAAATTACTGCGTTGTGGAAGAAGGAGTTAAAGTCTGTTTCTGGAAAGTTTACCAGCACTAGTGCCCAATAGAAAGCTTCCCTCCTATTCTTGCAGTGAAGCTAAGGGTTAATCTATTGGCATGGCCAGGAGGTCATTTGGCCTTTGCTTAAATAAGGTGCATATAGCTGTCCCAGGTTAGATGACGTTGTGGGGAGTGGGGGAGAGACAAAAGGTGTCCTTGCACACTGCATCTACATAAAGGTTGCTGTCCAGTTAGTGGCAATAGGTTCTGGTTCTGACTCTGCCTCTAGGGCTTATAGGATGCTTGACTTAGAGAGCAGCCCCATCTCTAACCAGATTTATAGCCCGGCAGGCAGTGCCAGGTCTGGTTTTGAAGGAGACTGAGCTCAAGAGTATCATCTTTTAAAGGAAGACACCAGCTCCTCCTACCGAAAGCCATGCAGGGGACGCTTTTGTACTAAGCCTCCCATCTTCCACACTTACCCACTCCAGCTGCCCTTCCCAGCACTGGGCATTCTCCTGTAGGGCTGGTACACAGGCCCAGATCACAGATGACCCAGGCCTGCCATTTTTGGATAACTTAACACAGACAAAGGGATTCTGGAGTGAATGTTGGTTTGAAGGCCAGTTTCCTGCATCACATTGGTGCCCTCTATAAAGCTGGGAGGCAGCTAGAGGTTGGTCAGGAGCTTGCTGCTTGGATGCCCTCCTGCTTTTCTTAGTCCTTTCTTCTACTATTTCTCTACTTCACGGAAATGAAATGGCCTAAATAGTATACTTCAACCATGTATGCGAGGCTCCAGCTATTTAAAATGTGCCTGAGTGGCTGACCAACGAAAACATTTGAAACTTATTTTAGACATAGAGACAAGTCTAGGTGGAATATTCTATTAAAATATTCCCTCTCATGAGGGAAACGAGATTGCAAGGAAAGGGAGAGTGGTAAAGAGAAATCCTTACTTCTCACTTCACAAATCCCTTTCTGTACAGGTTAAATAATAATAATAATAATAATAATAATAATTCTAGAGAAATAATTTTTTAAAATCCATTAAAAAATTGAAGTCAAATAATGGAGTACACTTGGGTTTTGAAGAGAGACAAAGCTTGTCTTCCATGTATTACTATGACCCCTTGTATCATTGTTTAACGTCTGTGACTCTGTGAAGATGGTATCATGTGCCTATCTCATAGGCTCCGTATGAGAACTGGGTTAATCCAGTTCAACTCGGCTGATAGTACCTGGCAAATAATATAGCCCCAATCAACATTGAAACTATTGTTTCTTTTCTCTTCCCTCTACCTTTTTATTTACATGGCTTGGAGTGATTAAAATTAGGTAAAATTAGAACCATAGCACATATAAGATGAAACCTTGGGTTTCTTCTCTGGTTTATGGCTTCAACACTTTAATTTAGAACTAAACGGAACGTTCCTCCTACCCCATCTATCTCTATCCTCAATAATACCTTGTTCCGTGGCCCTGTTTTGCTCTCAGGCATGGAGTGGAACTGTTATTCAAATCATCATGGACATAGGGACCAGCCAAAGAGGTAACACTAGATCTTTCATGATGAGAAGTTCTAACCTTTATTAAGAATGGATATACTTATATCTAAATACCTAATCAGATTCTCTGAAAATTCAAATTTGTTTTTCATTTTCCAAAAGCTAAGCTCTCTTCAATGACTATGATAAGATGAATCCCAGGACTTTAAGGCCCAGATTTGAGGGGAAGGGTCCTGCCTTTCCTTCCTTCCTTCTTGTGGGTCACTCTCCCTTCCTCCCTTCCATTCTCTTCTTATTTTAGAAAATTTTAAAGTTAATTTTTAACAGTTCCAATATCTGTCTGAATAGCAACATAGTTAGCTCCTATTCAAAATCAGAAAGAGATGGGCTACTTACCCATGAAAAATTCCACCATAATCCATGAATGAGCTTGTGTCTGAGTTTGTTTACCTGTTAAATACTACCATACTCACAAATACGGTCGTAAAGGATATTAGTGGGAGTCTTAGTATAACATACCAGTAGGCTTTCCAAAGGAATTTACCAAAGATGTTTTAAAATAATGTTTGTCTAATTGTTTTCAACAAATCTGCCAGAACATAGCCACTCTAAAGAGCCAGACATCTCTCCGAGTCAAACCTGGTCGCTAAAGTGAGTGAGCCATTTGAGTAGATGGTTTTCATTTTCTAACCAGAGAGGAAGGACGTAATGACTCTGGTTTGCTCCCTTGATTGGTAAATTACCTCTGAAGACCTTTCCAAAAGAGAGTTCTAAGAATACAGTAAACTTGCCTAAATCTCCACTTTGAAGAATCACACTGTTTTGGATGTGTGAATTATATATTGGCATGCTTATTATACCAGACCTCCTACTTTCAGACCTTTTCTCCTCTTTATTATCTGTTGATATCCTTTAGAGGACAATATTGGAACATAGGACTTGGTTTGCTAACCTTTCCTCATTCCTGAAAGATGAGAATTTTCTTCAGACAAGAGTTTAGCCCCAAAAGAACAATAAACATCCTCCTCAACACTGGATTCTCTGACAAGATATTTATTATTTATTATTTTTATAAATTTATGAACAGCTCTGAAGGCATTCTGTTTGAATAAGATACAGTTTTCAAGCTTGAGTTTATTTGGTAATTTTAATATAATCTTTATACAAATTTTATCACTTTTAGAATCACCTTATTCTACTTAGAAATAATTTGGCATTATAGGAAATAGTAAGAAAAGAGGGAATAGGCCCAAAGTACTTAGAATTAAGAATGTCAACTTCATTTCCATTCCCAAACCAAGTATTTGTTTCCCACCTTAGAAACTCATACTTTTTCCCACTAGTACAGCTAACATCCCAGAGTGGCACAATTATTGACTTCTCCTTTGCCCTGTTGCCTTATCTATAGCAATAAGTTCCCAGGGTGGCCACACAATTACACACAATGTGATCACTATCACAGCAGGCCCAGCTAGATTTGGATACACAACATGATCATGATCAGCTCCTCAGTAGGCTCTGTTCAATATGGTTAGACAACATGATCACTCCACAGCAGGCCCTTTTCCATATGGATTCTTAATATGGCCATGATTAATACACCAGGTAACAAACTGCAGCCACCATTATGTGGGAACAGCTTGATGGGAACGTGCCATGTAAGGTCTAACTCCATGTGTGCACTTAGGTACAGACACCCCACACAAGGTCATTTAGTGCAGTGGGTCCTGCCACACAGAAATTTGACCACAGACACAGTGGAAACATTTGGTTCTACAGAGAAGTGACAGAACCCCCCAATGGGACTGCCAACACGGCCGACTGTATTCTGACCTTAGCCAAGTCAGTAAACAAAACCTAATGAACACACCATACAGGACATAGAAAACTTCATAACAAAAGGAGCCACACAACCGGGGCTCTAGGCAGAAGAGGACACATTTGACATTATTCTGCTGTCTCATTAGAGCACATCCTTTGGATGGAAGGTGCTGTGATGTGTGTGAAAGTACCCTGTATAAAGTAACATTATGAACAGTTGTGTAGAATAAAAAGGAAAAGCTTTTCAGGCAAATAAATGGAATACATTTTTGCCAGCTTTCAAGAAGCAAATGGGTTTGCAAATTTGAAATCAAAATAAAGCCTGAAATCAAATTACAAAAAGGAGTGTAATTATTTTATCAAAAAGATTTTCATTTACTTTTAAATGATACTACTCTCAAAGAGTCCAATATGGCCTATCTGGAATGTGGCCCAGAAATATACATTTAACAAATACGCCAGGTGATTCTGCATCAGACTGTTTTATATAGCCTTATCCTATTGGTTCTCTTTTCTTCCTCATCCTTTCTTTCCTCTAATTTTCACCTCCCTCTCCCTCTCCTTGTATCTCCCCTTTCATTCTTTTCTTTCTTTCTTTGGTCCTATTTTCTTTCCCCCTTTCCCCCCTCTAGTTAAGGGCAGGGTTGGGGAGTATAGTTAGAGGGTTCCGAGGGAAATAGAAGAAAGAAAATCCTGCCAATTTCATCATCATCTTCAAGCCATGTTCCTAAACAATATGGGGTCTCACTGTGCTCCTTTAATTGCAATACATAGTTCATGCCACCCAATTTTCTACAACCATAATAGAAGAAGGTCTTCAGAAGCCAAGAAAAGATAGGCAGAGATCCTGTTATCAAGCCTGCAATTGTCCAAGTTTAGTTCCACCAACTAAAAGATGGTACATTTAAAATACTTACAGCAAACCAGGGATTGGAGCAAGTATTGTCTTAATTCCCACCGATGGTTTTAGGAAATAATGAGGCTCTAGTCATCCCTTTTCTCTGCCCTCTTTCAATTTTCCATCTAATTACTGATAGTTTGGTTTTGTTTACTTCTGTTGTGGACTGTTATATTGAACAACAAGTGAAGCAATATAGTTTGAAGAACCCTGAGAGTCAGGAGGCCTATATCCACCTCTAGCCCTGGCATTAGCTAACCTTGTAATCTTGGGTGGGTCGTGCAATCTCTTTGGTCTCATTGTCCACATTGTAAAGTGAGGGGGTTATCTGCAATGCTAGTTTTATTTCTAAAATTATACAGAATAAAAATAGTCAGATTACTCTTCTATAATGCTTCCAGATTGATTTTTAGCATCCAGGATAAGTGATTTTTTTTTTTTTTTGTACTATAACATTTTTAACTATTTTTTCTAAGAAACTATTATCTAGAATCAGAATGAAATGGCTGCCAATTTTTTAACTGCTTTTGTTAGATCATAATCAAAGTTAGCCTGAATGGTAAAATGTAAACTTATAAAAAGCATAATATGTAAAAGAGGTTAATGTTTTATTTTTATTTATTTTTATTTTTAAATTTTTTAAAAAGATTTTATTTCATTATTTTTAGAAAGAAGGGAAGGGAGAGAGGCAGAGAGGGAGAGAGACATCAATGTATGGTTGCTTCTCACTTGCCTCCAGCCACAGACCTGATTGGAAACATGGTTTGCAACCTGGTTATGTGCCCTGGCTGGGGAATCAAACCTGGGACCTTTGGGTTCGCAGGCCGGCACCTTAACCACTGTGCTACCAGCCAGGGCCAAGAGGTTAATGTTTTAAATTAAACTCACAGCTTCTCAAATTTCCTTACTATTAAAGATATATTTATTCTTATCATGATTATCTTTTAAGGAAACTGCTACACACCTTATTAAAAATTAAATTATTTAAATGGATTAAAACATTGGCTTTATTATTACCACAACCCATATTTAGATGCCCCTTGAATGAGAAAAAACTATTTTACATTTTTTTCTGAACATTTAGGAAAAAGATGAGACTATGATAAAGATTTAAAGCATGTGGAGTTTTTAGGACAGAAAACCTTTCTTCTTGAGCACAAAGTATCAGACTTTATGGTGATATTTTACAGAAGGAAGAGGAGATGAGGAGCTGGGGGGAAGGAGGAAGGAGAGGGAGAGAACTAACACTATGGAACAATGTCATTTACCAGGCATTATATTAGGCACTTTTACTCATTTAACAAATAACTACCGAATCCTTTCTCTGCCTAACCTAAGAGCTGAGCATGGAATGGTGAGCAAGAAAGACATATCCCTTGCCCAATTTAATACTATAGCTATCTCTGAGAGTGCTTATTATTAACCCATGTTCTTTGCACTCCTCGCTTTACATTTTATTATAATTCACAAAGTTTAAAATGGTTCCTCCCATCTCTCACAGGACATAAACATACCTTTCCTTTTTGATCCTACACCTGGTATTAAGTGCCACTGAGTAGAGAGCTATTCAGATATTGCTCAATTAACTAAATTGATAAGAATACTAGCCTCCAACTTTTACTATCTACCTGGACAGAGAAGTCAATCAGAAAAATTAACAGCCTGAAATTTCCTTGGATTTCATAGAGATCTATATATTTTTGTTTTGATTTTTAATTTTTATTGTGGTCAAATATACATAAAATAAAATTCACCATCTTAACCATATTTTAGTGTACAGGTCAGTATTGTTGATTATATTCACATTGTAAAACTAATCTCTAGAACTTTTTATCTTATAAAACTGAAACTCTATATTCATTAAATAACTCCATATGTTTCTTTCACCCCATCCTGTGGCAACCACTATTCTACTATTGTTTCTATGAACTTGATTACTCTAAGGATTTCATGTAATAGGAATCATAAACTGTCCTCTGTGACAGGCTTATTTCACTTAGCATAATATCCTCAAGGTTCATCCATGTTGTAGCATATGTTAGGATTTCCTTCCTTTTTAAGGCTAAATAATATTCCATTATATGTATATACCACATTTTGTTTATCCACTTATCTGTCAATAAACACGGGGGCTGCTTCCTTCTCTAGGCTATTGTGAATAATTTTGCTATAAATATGGGTGTGCAAAAATCTTTTTGAGACCCTGCTTTCAACTCTTTTTAATACATGCCCAGAAGTAGAATTGCTAGCTCAAAAGATAGTTCTATTTTTAAGTTTTTGAGGAATCTCCATACTTTTTCCATAGCAGAAATGTACCATTTTATATTCCTATCAAAAATGACCAATTTCTCTATATTCCCACCATATACTATTATGATGGGATCTAATATGATTTAATAGTAGCCATCTTTTTACATTCAATATGATATCTTATTGTAGTTTGCACTTGATTGTTGGCCATTTGTATAGCTTCTTTGGAGATATGTTTATTCAAGTTCTTTGCCCATTTTTAAGATGGGTTATTTGATTAAAAATAAGTAGCCTATTAATATAGCTTTTTGTAATTTACATAGAATTTTCACACAATTTACTATATTTACTAACCTTGTGGAGTTGGGAAGTAGCTATTTTGCCATTTGCTACAACAAAAAGCTGAGAATGAGAAAAACTGAATATTTTGGCCAAATAGTCATTAATAGGCAGGACTAGGACTGAAAGCTTTATTGACTGTGGTGTAGATCTTTCCACTCTCCATATTTTCTCCTTCAGATTCCTGGTCCCAGAATGCATCCTATGCTTTCCTCCTTCATGCCTTTGCTCCTGAATTTATTGCCCCATTCTTACCATTTCACATATTTTTCAAGGCTCAGATTGTATTTTGCCCTAAAGCTTTTTCTGACATACTCCAAGCCAATCAACCAGATGTAATCTCTTCACAGTTTCTTCCCCTATAGCATTTTTTGGTAGATTTTGCTCAAGATACGACCACTTTCAATATTGCACCACAGTTAGCTATGTACCTGTCCTGTCTCCTGTCCCAGAGAGTAGGCCCTGAGCACAAGTATTTTCTCACGTTTTAATTCTCATACAACTTCGTAAAAAGCCTTACTTCGAAAGTAGAAAGCAGAGTAGGCATTATTGAATATTTGAATGAATGAATGAATGAATGAACTAAGTGAAAAAGGTAAAAGTTCCAAAAACATTTTCCTTTCTTCTGTTTACCCTATTTATTTCATAGCTGAGAGCAGACATGTACTCTAGAAAAGTTCAAAGATTCCTAGCCAGCATACCTTCTGTTTAATTTTAATGGATCACAACCATTAGCTGTTGACCTAATTTCTTACACAGAGTCAACCAGGCATAAAGCATGACATTTGTGTTTAATAAGCACAAAAATCTATATAAGGATAAGGAGATTTTACTTGTAGATTGGTGCCCAATGATGGGGGCCTTGAGCATCAGTCTAGGGGTTTGCACATACCACTTGCACCAGATGCTGAGGGTCTTCCTTGTCAGTTCCCACTGCTTCCCAGGCCAAGTTCAATTACCTCTTTTACACAATGTAATAGAATCAGGGATAGATTACGCACCTGTTACATTATTAAATGTACTTGCTACAGATTCCAATTTTAAGCATAGGCTTCCAGTTTTCCCTATTTTCCTCCTGCAGATAGTTGACAGGTTTATCCTTTGGCCTGAACATTGAAGCCACCTTCTCAAATTTCTTGTTCTCACAACTCCCCCCTCTCAGGCCCACACTATAGGCATTCTTCCCAGCTCCACTGATCCCTCAAGAATTAAATTCACTCAAGGTCTGGGGTCCAGAATCCACTCCTAAGCTCAGATTGAGCTATATGAACTTCATATAGGTAAAAAACAATTTAAATTAATTAAGGGTGAGTCTATAAGTGGCGGTGTCTCAAAGGATCTGCAGTAGCAGTTTAACATTCATTAACTCAAAATTTCTGTTGGCTTTTATGCTTCACTTTTTGGCTGTCATTAATAATGGATTATTTGCCAAATTAAAGCCATTCAAAATACAGACAAAATGAATTCCTGATAAGATGCAGTTGCCTCCTCATTTCTGTGGCCCACCTGCTAACTTGCCTCCAATTGTGGCCCCATTTCTCCATGATCAGTCTCTTATTAGTCTGCTAACTCCACTGGTCTCCTAACTAGACACTCTTGCCCAATCTTGCCTTCTTCCCATCCAGCCTCCACAGTGGTGCCAGAGTGGTCATTCTGAACCTGCAGATCTGTTTGTGCCTTTCTTTTGCTTCCTTAGCATGGTTGGCAGCCCTCCACGATGTCACCCTCTGCCACTTCTCCCTGATTCTCATCGTCTCCAGCCCCTTGATGCCATACTACACACCCACTATACTCCTATCCACCATACTCTTCTACAGTTTGCTTTTTCACACGTTATTTCCCAGACTTTCTACGCAGTATCCTTATATTCTACCTTCAAGTCTCATATCTATTAGTTCCTTCTCTGTGAAGACATCCTGACGGGTATGCCCTCCCATCCTCCCCCCACCTTGGGCATCATCCACTCAGGCCTTCCCTCAGCACTTCAATCAAAATGAACTCTGTTAGCATTACTTATATTGCATTACCATTGTATGTTTGCTTGTCTGGTGCCTCACTAGATCCCGAGCCTTTTATTTTTCCCAGTCCACTTATCTAGGACAGTTGAGCCCAACATATAGCTGTTAAATGAATGACTAACAAACCCACAAGCCTTGATTTTATAAAGTACTCTATAAATCCTAGTTCCCTTTCACCCCTTTTATGATCTCCTATTCTTTTTAGTTCCTAAAAACCATAGTTTCCATTTCAGTTCAACCTAGGTCCTTAACAACAAATCTCCACTTTTAGGGAGTCATATTATCAGTCCTGATGAAGGGGTCATTTTCAATTCTCAAGCAGAAAAATCCTCACATCCATTAACTGTTATTTTACTCTCTTGCCTGAATGAAGCTTTCAGTTACGCATACAATTTGGAGGAAAAAAAATAATAATGGTTTTGTCATATTCTTTCCTACACAGAATTTTACCCAACAGAAGTAATGATGAAAAAGAAAATGGGAGATGATATCCCAACCAATTTAAACTAGAAATTCAGTTCAATATTGGGTGCTTTTTCTGTGTCAGGCTCAGTGTGAGTGAGGTGCTTGTATGTACATGTTCTCTCTGGCTGGAATCATTTACTTAGTTCAGGTTTAGCAACATTGGTACAATTGACATTTGGGGCCACATAATTTTTTGCTGTGGGGGCTTTTTGGTGTATTTCAGGGTGTTTAGCAGCATCCTTTGCCTTCATCCACAAGATAACAGCAGCCACCCCACCCCAATAGTGACAACCAGAAATGTTTGCAGGCATTGCCAAATGTCCTGTGGGGAGCAAATCATCCTCTTTGAGAATCATTGATGCCATTGATTTATGCTTATTTTTTATATTTGTTACTACCCCTTGGAAGCCTTTCTTGACCCCTCAGAGTGGATGAAATGTCCTGTTACATGTTCTTATAACATTGTATGTACATCATTCTTTTAGAGTATGTATCAAGGTTTGCAATTACATATTTATTACCACACTTATTTCCTTATTTTCTCCTCCTTTATAAGGTCCATGAAAGTGGAAACTAGATCTATTTTTCTCACTGTTGCATGCCTTAGCACAGTACCTGGCACATGTTAGGTACCTGATAAACAATGTGTAAAGGACAAGTTGGAGATGCCGAGAAATCAAAGAGGTAATTTCTGCCCTCAGTAACAAAATTCAAAATTTCAGAGAAAACATAGATGTCATCCATTGGCCAGAAGTATCTAAGAAGCAATGTATTTCAAGGTGGGGATGGGAGGTTGTAAATAATATTCCTTCTATATAATTGAGAGACAGGGGAAAGCAGCTATAAAATTAATCTTGGCAAGAAAGTCTCTGATGGGACACTATGGCGAGGAGGTGAAGAGATGGGCAGATACAGACATGGAGTCATCTGTAAGAATTGAGCCATGGAGGCTAATGCCCATGGAGCTAAGATTCACATAAAGGACTACAGGGAGGACTTCGTAGTGGCATGTTTCATGCAGGACTCCACATACATAAAAAGGAACAGCAGCAGCAGTTGCAGCCCGTAGGGAACCAGGGACAGAGAGAAGCCAGAGGAGCATAAGTGGGATCACTGGTTCCCAGCTTCTGATATATTTTGTATTTGTGGCTAGATTTGAAGCAAGGTAATCATTTTTTCCTTTAATGAATGAATAATAGATCATTCTCCTTCATAAAGAGGTAAACAAAATAGGAACTAAGCTATTTTGTTGTATCTGTCTACTGCCATCACCTTTTTCCAAATAAGGAGTGTTAAATTATTCTCATCTTTTCTTGCTCTAAAGTTTTTGCTCTGATTGGTTTATTGTTTGTTTATTAGAAAGGTGTTAGAGTCAGGGTCTTGACAGGATAAAGATGGACTTGATGGAGGTTTTGTGTACAGGATGTGTTGGGAAACCACAAGGATAGCACTGTATCTAGAGTCTAACAGGGAGGCATTCTCATCACCTCTAGACCTAAAGGGGTGAAGGAGAAGTTGCAGGAAGAAAACAGAGAAGGAAACGGAAGGGATGGGAAGGGGAGGAAGGGAAGGGGGAGGGGAAGGGAGGGGTGGGGAGAGGGGACAGAAGGAGAGGCAAGGGGAGAGAAGGGAAGGGAAGGGAAGGGAAGGGGAAAGGAAAAGGGAAAAAGGAAGGAGTAAGGGAATGGAAATGTATAGGTAGAGCCACCTGCCATGAGCTATAGCCTCTGAAGGGGATATACAGCCTGCCTACAGTAACTAGGCAGGGATGAAACACAGGAAATTAATGAATACCCAACTTTGCTCCCCCCGCCAAATTTTCTGTTGCTCATCATTGGTAGCAATCAAGTGGGCAAGGTCACCGCTGATTCACAGAGGTGAGACTCTTGAGGCCCGGGCAGACAGAAGGAGGGAGCAAAGAGGACATGGAGGGACAATAGAAAATATCTAGTATCATGTATCATTCATTACATGCCATTTCCAGAGGGTGGACCATAACATTATTTCAGCCTGAACATCAATGTAAGTGGAGATGGAATATACTTTCGAGTGTGTATATACTTTGAAAGTAGCCGTAAAATGGAGAAATCCTGCATGACTGTGTCAGAGACTTGATCATTTTCATAGCCACTGTAATGGCTCAGAATTTAAACTAAGCTGGTACCAGTGTACAAGCTGTCTGTTACATTCTTTAGCATGGCTGCATGAAAGAGACTGAATAAAACTTAACCTCCCACCTCTGCCTCTCCTCTTTAGAGGTATGATAGAATCACACAACAGAGCCTTCTTTACCTATAAGGAAGTAGAAGCAGCAGAAGTGGAAAGAGCCATCATGACCCTCTGAGGAAGTTTAGAGGAAGGAAGAGTGGGGAGAGGGAAGGTGTCTGTGTGTGTGTGTGTGTGTGTGAGAGAGAGAGAGAGAGAGAGAGAGAGAGAGAGAGAGAGAGAGAGAGAGTTGCTGGGATGAGAGGGACCTTGGCAATACAATAAGTGGCTAAAAAGGAATGTTAGGCCCTAGTTCGTGGCACAGTGGATAGGGTGCTGGCCTACAAACCCAAAGGTCTCTGGTTCGATTCTCCAGCCAACTAGCTTGCAAGCCCGGTCTCCAGCCAGGTCCATAGCTGGAGGCAGGTGAAAGGCAACCTTATACTGATGTCTTTCTCCCTCTCTGCCTCTCTACCTTCCCCTCTCTCTAAAAATAATAAATAAAATCTTAAAAAAAAAAAAAAAAAGGTATGTTAGGAGGTTGTCTGTGTGTTTTGCAATATTACATCTCTCCCTTTGGAATTTTCTGAGTGACCTAAGTAAAGATTTAAATTACTTCCCAATTTTTTATTTGAAAATGACACTGTTCAGATAGAGATCCCAAGTCATATCAGCTGTCTGTAGGCCACAGAAACAAAGAACAGATGGCCATCTGGCTAGGGACCCTAGAGCCAGAAGGAAAATACGAAGAACATGCGAACTCAGAGATGCCAGCCTCAACATGATACCTAGGTGAACTCTCCCCTACTCTCACGATACCTTCCAGGAAGAGAGAGCATATTCATCAGGGGCAGTATGAAGTGTCCATGGATGGAGAAAGTACAGCCTAGCTCATCATACTAGTAGGCACAAACATTTAAGAAATAGGTTGGCAGCTGCACTTAACTAGACAGGCAGACCCTTTACAGGATAATGAAGCTTACTAGGAATGATCCTAGTTGCTGCCTGAGACCAAGCCTTGGCTTCTGCCTATCCTATCTCTTGAGTCTTGGTCTGGGCTTGTTGCCCATGCTCCCATCTGTCCTGCTCACTGCTTGGCACTCTTTCCCATTCATAACTTCAGCTTTTACCTGTCTCTGACTTTGATGAGCCCCTTCTATAAACTAGCCCTAGCATTCATGTTAGCTATGAGTTTTGATAGCTGCCTTTCTCAACAATTTATTACTTCCTTCTTGTTTGGGACACTTGACATTGTCTTGGCTTGAAATACAAGGTCTGTCCTGAAGGTATCAGCTATGTAATACAAAAAATAGAGACATTTACTAAAGAAGATACAAGCTACAAGAAACATTGTACATGGTGCAACGATGCCTCAGTCCCCTTCAAAGAAGACCTCATACAACTCTAATCGCCATCAGCTCCCTGTCATATTTTCCTGAATCTTGTCAATGGTCTGAAATCTCTCTGCTTTTGAAGGTGATTTTAATTTGGGGAAACGCCAGAAGTCGCAGGGTGCCAAATCTGGGCTGTAGGGGAGGCAAGTCACCTTGGTGATTTGACATTTTGCCAAAAAACTCTGCAGGAGATGTGATGCATGAGCGGGAGTGTTGTCATGATGAAGCTGCCAATCACCAGTTGCCCATTGGTGTGGCCTTCTGAATCATTCGAATAGTTTCCGTGGAGAAATTTTCAAGCTTAACAAAAAATTTGATGCAGATGTATTGCTTTACTCACTCAGTCATTTTGAATGCAATGACTACACAATATACATGCTCAGTCAATAGCATTTACCGCCCCCACTGACTAGTACAGTGAAGCCATCATTGTTCATGCATGTGCATTTCAGTCCACTCTCCTTGGCTGACAGGTTACATCAATGCCTTGTGAACACGTCTCGTTATATTAATAATGGCTGGATGTTTTCTGGACAGACCTTAACTATACATATATTTCTACATCATAACTAAGACGAGTTGGGGTTTGCTACTAAATCAAGTTCATGATAGTGTCCCCAGGTACGCCAATCTGGCCCAGGTCAACTACCTCAATCCTTATAAGCCAATATTATATTGCTAATATACAGTATATTGCCCCCCCCCCCATAAACTAGCACTTTGCATGAATTGCCTTATGTAGTCCACATGAAACACTTGTATGTAAGAGAATACCAAATTTTCTATTTTATAGATGAAAAATGCTAAAACATGGAAAGGCTGAGTAACTTCTCTAAGGTCAAATAGCTAGCTGGCAATAAAACTGGCATTGGAACCTAGCCAGCCAGCCAGTCAGACTACTGAGCCTATGCTCTAAGCCACTGTTGCTACATATGCCTAGAACGTTTCTAACCCTTCAGAAAAATAATGATATATGATCTACCCATACCTGTGCCTTACAGTCATTGACATCTTTCTTATTCTGTATGTGGTGAGCTTCTCCTCAAGTGTCAGTTTACATGTTTCTTCCTCATAGACCCCTCCCTGCTCATCAATCTGAAGGTGGTCTCCCTCACCTATATTCTTTTGTGCATCCTATTCTTCTTCTTTGTTTTGATTATCCCAATAAATATTCCTTTGTGTGTTTACTTGTTTAATGTGTTATTTTGCTCTGCAAGGGCTGTTTAACTTAGCACCATATTCCCAACACTCAGCTCAGCAACTGACCCATACTAGTCAATATCTTCTGAATAAAGGAGTAAATGAATGGACATCCTTCTGGTGTTCTTTTCACCTTAGTACCTTCCAAAGTTCCATCTATTACCTAAATTGTTAAGCTTGTGGCAAATGTTTTTTGCTCTGTGCTTACTGATGAGAAAGCAAACATTCATCCACTGAGGGTAGATTTTTATTTTCAGAGATGATGGATAAAAGACTTTGTCAATTTTGCAATGAGCAAGTTCGTCACAATTGAGTAACAACTTTGGTTCTAAAATGCCTTGTGATTATTTAGTAGTTAGACTGTGTATGTCCTACAGATGCTGCAGAGCACAGATTCTAATGGTTTTTCAATGGCAGTGGTACTAATCAGTGTACAGTCTTCAGGGAACAACTCAATTATTTGCACACATTCTAGCACATCTGTTCAATACTAACTTTATTATTTTCTAATTAGAGTCCAATTTGCCCAGTTTAGTCAGGGTCCTCATACTTTTTGAATGTAGGACCCTTTTATATTTTTAAAAAATATTGAAGATCCCTGGAGGATCCAAGATGGTGGAGGAATAAGTGGAAGCTACGCTAACCTCTTCCCAGAACCAATTTGGAATTACAACTAAATTGTAGAGAAACTAGCCTGAAAAACCAACTGAACACTAACTGGAGAGAAGCCTCATAACCATGGACAGACAGAAGAAACCACTTAACCACAACAGGACTATTAGTGAGTACAGAGGTGGTGCAAGAGGGTTGGCAGGGCTCCCATGGGCAGCAGCTGAAGTTCTGGAGGAATATTTCAGCAGCCTGGGGTTCCCTTGGAGACGTGTGATTGCTAAACCCCAACCTACAGCACCAGAGCCAGAAAAGAACCCAGATAACCTCCAGCTGTGAAAAGCAGCAGGGTTTCTGTCTGCCAAGGAGAAACAACTGGAGACTCGAGAAGCCTCATAAAGGGCCAACACACAAAATCTCATTGGCAGCCACTTATACTGGACTCAGGCAGAGGGAGGGCATAGTGAACTAGCGATACTTGAGCATCTGGGGTTGGTGGCTCTGGGGAGAGAACTGAAGGAACAACTGCCAGGATCTTTGTGCTGACTCATTCCCTATACTGCAGAGCCATTTTGCTTAGGCAGAACACTTTTTTCTGAATGGCATCAACCTGAGGGGAAGCAATAGCCCCACCCACAAGAATCACTCTGCCCACCCTATGGATCTTAAGCCAGGCTGCAGATTACAGCTTGAGGTTATATCATTGATTGTTTTAACAACTAAGGCAGATTATTGGGAGATGTATGAGATTTCAACTAACCTTCCCCAGGGCCCAGCACTGATAAAAGCTGGCCTTGGTGAGCAGCATTCTTATCTCTGCATACAAACAGGCCCAGCAAAGAGAGCCACATGTTGTGGATCACTGATAGCTCCAAACAGGTTGTCCACGGCCACTCACAAGCAGCATTTGACTAAGGGTTACACCAGGGTCTTTGCATATCTACTAAATACACAGAAACAAATACAAAGAATCAGCCAAAATGGGAACACAAAGAAACAGACCTTAATTGGAAAAATAAGAGAACTCTCCAGAAGAACAGATGAAATGGAGGCAAGGAATCTATCAGAGCTTAGAATACTGATTAGAGGATATTCAACAGCATGAAAAAATACACAAAACCATTAAAAAAGATAAATCAGAAATAAAGAGTGCAATATCTGAAATAAATAATACAGTAGAAGGAATAAATAGTATGTTAGGTGAAGTGGAGGATCAAACCAGTGATTTGTAAGACAAGGTAGAAGGAAACACCCAGGCAGAGCATCAGAAAGAAAAAAAATTTTTTTTTTAAATGAGGAGAGCTTAAGAAACTTTTTGGATAATGGGAAGCATAATAACATCTGCATCAAGGGAATACCAGAAGAAAAATAGAGTGAGAAAGGAATCAAGAACCTATTTGAAGAAATAATGACGGAAAACTTCCTTAATCTGGTGAAGGAAAAAGACACACAAGTCCAGGAAGCTCAGAGAGTCCCAAACAAGTTAGACTCAAAGGGGCCTATACCAAGACACACCAAAATTAAATTGACAAGGCTTAAAGACAAAGAGACAATTCTAAGAGCCAAAGAGAAAAGCACCAATTAGACTGTCATTTGATTTCTCAACAGAAAAACTTCTGGCCAGAAGGGAGTGATGTGAAATAGTCAAGGTGATGAAAAGCAAGGACCTACAATCAAGGCTACTTTACTCAGCAAGGCTATCATTTAAAATATAAGGAGAGATAAGGTGCTTCCCAGATAAGAAAAAGCTAAAGGAGTTTGCTATCACCAAACCAGTACTGCAACAAATATTAAAGGACATGCTTTAAGAAGACGAAAAAGAGAGGGGGGCGGGGAACCAGAGTAAAATAGCCTAACAACAAAATGGCACTACATATGTATGTTATCAATAATCACCTTAAATGTAAATGGCTTAAATGCTCCAACCAAAAGATAGGGTAGCTGAATGGATCAGAAAACAATACCTATACAGTATAGTATATGCTGCCTCCAAAAGATACATCTCAGATAGAAAGATACATACAGACTGAAAGTGAAAAGATAGTTCATGAAAATGGAAAGGAAAAAAAAATGTTGGGTTTGAAGTACTTATGTTTGACAAAATGACTTTAAAACCAAGGTGATAGTAAGAGACAAAGGAGGACACCACATAATGATAAAGAGAACAATTCAACAAGAGGATATAACCCTAATAAACATTTATGCACCTAACATAGGAACATCTGAAGATGTGAAGCAAATCTTTTTTTTTTTTTTTTTTTAAGATTTTATTTTATTATTTTTAGAAAGAGGGGAAGAGAGAGAGGCAGAGAGGGAGAGAGACATTAATGCATGGTTGCTTTTCACCTGCCTCCAGCCACAGACCTGACTGGAGACCTGGCTTACAACCTATTTATGTTGCCCTGGCTGGGAATTGAACCTGTGACCTTTGGGTTCACAGGCCGGTGCCTTATCCACTGTGCTACCAGCCAGGGCTGAAGCAAATCTTGATGTACATAAAGGAAGATTGATAGAAGTAACAGTTATAGTCAGGAATTTTCACACTCCATTGACTTCAATGGATAGATCTTCCAGACAGAAAACCAACAAGGAGACAGTGGCCTTAAATGGCACGCTAGATCAAATTGATTTAATTGATATGTTCAGAGCATTTCATGTCAAAGCAACAGAATACACATACAATGCAAGTGCACATGGCAGGTTTCCTAGGATAGACCAGAAAACAAGTCTCAATAAGTTTCAGAAGATTGAAATCATATCAAGGATCTTCTCTGACCACAATACTATGAAACAAGAAATCAATCACAAGAACAACACTGAAAAACATGCAAAAATATGGAAGCTAAATAACATGCTATTAAATAATAAATGGGTCAACAATAAGATAAAGGAAGAAATCAAAAGATACCTTGAAACAAATGAAAATCAGTGGCACACAGGGAAAGCAATCCTATGAGGAAAAATAGATTTACAGGCCTATTGCAAGAAACAAGGAAAAGCTCAAATAAACAATCTAACTTTACACTTAAAGGAACATGAAAACAACAAACAAAGCCCAAAATCAGTAGAGGGAAAGAAATAATCAATATCAGAGCAGAAATAAATGAAAGAGTCTAAAAATAACACAAAAGACTAATGAATATTAGATCTGGTTCTTTGAAAAAATAAACAAGATTGATAAGCCTTTAATCAGAGTCATCAATTAAAAAAAGAGAGAGGACCCAAATAAATGAAATCAGAAATGAAAGAGGAGAACTAACAACTGACAACAAAGAAATACAACGGAATATAAGAAAAAATTATGAACAAGTACATGCCAACAAACTGGATAACCTGGACAAAATGGGTAACTTTCTAGAAACATACAATCTTTCAAAACTAAATCAGGAAGTATCAGAAAATCTGAATAGATAAATTACACCTGGTGAAATTGAAACAGTAATGAAAAAACTCCCAACAAACAAAATTTTGGGACTGAATGGCTTCACAGGTAAATTTTACCAAACATCCAAAAAGAACCAACATCTTTTCTCCTCAAACTTTCATAAAATTCAAGAGGAGAAAGGCTCCCAAACTTATTTTATGAGGCCAGCATTATCCAAATTTCAAAACCAGAAAAAGATGCTACAAAGAAAAAAATTGTAAGTCAATATCCCTGATGAATATAGATGCTAAAATCCTCAACAAAATATTAGCAAACCAAATATAGCAATGAATTAAAAAGATCATACACCATGATCAAATGGGGCTAATTCCAGTAATGCAAGGTTGGTACAATATTTGCAAATCAATAAGTGTGATTTACCACATAAACATAATGAAAGATAAAAACATGGCCATATCTATGGATGCAGAAAAAAAATTTGATAAAATCCAGCACCCATTTGTGGTAAAAAAACTCTCAGCAAAGTGGCATTACAGAGAACATCCCTAAACATAATAAAGGCCATATATGACAAATTCACTGACAGCATCATACTCAATGGGCAAAATCTACAAGCATTCCCCTGAAGATTGGGATCAAGTCTGAGATATTTGCTCTCACCTTTCTTATTCAACATAGTACTAGAAGTCTTAGCCACAAAAATCATACAAGAAAGATATAAGGACCATCCAAATTGGAAAAGAAGAAGTAAAACTGTGATTATTTGCAGAGGACATGATACCGTACATAGAGAACCCCAAAGATTTCACCAAGAAACTATTACAATTGGTAAATGAATTCAGCAAAAGTAGCAGGATGCAAAATTAATATCCTGAAATCAGTTGCATTTTTAAAAAAAGTTTATTATTTCTAGAAAGAGAGGAAAGGGGAGAGGCAGAGAGAGAGAGGAACAGGGAAACACCAATGTATGGTCGCCTTTCACCTGCCTCCAGCTATGGACCTGGCTGGAGACCTGGCTTGCAACCTGGTTATGTGCCCTGGCTGGGGAATCGAACCAGTGACCTTTGGGTTCGCAGGCCGGCACCTTATCCACTGTGCTATCAGTCAGGGCCAGTTGCATTTTTGTATACCAATAATGAAATAACAGAAAGGGAAACTAAGAAAACAATTCCATTCACAATTGTTACTAAAAGAATAAAATACCTAGGAATAAACCTAACCAAGGATGTAAAAGGCCTGTTTTTACTCTAATTTACTCAGAAAATTATAAGACACTAAAAAAAGGAATTGAAGATATAAATAAGTGGAAGCACATACTGTGTTCATGGATAGGACAAATTTACATCATTAAAATATCCACAAAACTCAAAGCAATCTATAGATTCAATGCAATTCCTATCAAGATTCCATTGACATATTTTACAGAACTAGAACAAATATTTCAAAAATTTATATGGAACCACTAAAGGCCCTGCATAGCAACAGTGATCCTGAAAAAGAAGAACAAAGTTGGAGGAATCATGCTACCTAATATCAAACTATACTCTAAAGCCATAGTAATAAAAATAGCATGGCACTGGCATAAAAACAGACATAAAGAACAATGTAACAGAACAGAGAACCCAGAAATAAACCCACACTGTTATAGTCAATTAATATTCAACAGAGGAAGCAAGCACGTATATGGGCTAATGATAGTTTATATACATGCATAAAAATGAATTTAGATCACCTTCTTACACTACACACAAAAATAAATAAAAAATGAAACAAAGACTAAAATGTTAGACATATAACCATAAAACTCATAGATGACAATATTGGCAGCAAAATCTCAAACATTGCTTGCAGCAACATTTTATCAGATATATCTCCCCAGCAAAGGAAACAAAAGAAAATAAATAAATGGGACTACATCAAACTTAAAAGTTTTTGCAGAGCAAAGGAAATCATCAGCAAAATAAAAAGACAACCCACAGAATGGGAGAACATATTCAGTGATACATTTGGTAAGGGGTTAATATCCTATATTTACAAAGAACTTACAAAACTCAACAACAAACAAAAAACCCAATTAAAAAACGGACAAAAATCTTGAATAGACATTTCTCCCAAGAGAACATATGGATGGCTAGTAACTATATAAAAAGATGCTCAACATCACTAATCATCCAAGAAATGCAAATTAAAACCCCAATGAGATATCATCTCATACCTGTCAGAATGGCTATTATCCATAAATCAACAAACAAGTGTTGGTGAGGATGTGGAGAAAGGGAAATCCTTTTGCACTGTTGGTGGCAATGTAGATTAGTGCAGTTACTGTGAAAAACAATATGAAGACAGCTCAAAAAATTGAAAATGGATCTATCTTTTGACCCAGCTATTCCACTTCTGGGAATATATCCCAAAGAACTCAAAACACAAATTTGAAAGAATATAAGTACCCTTACGTTCATTGCAGTGTTATTTACAATCACCAAGATATGGAAGCAACCAGCCCTCATATCCATCAGTAGTGTGTAGATAAAACAATTATGGGACATTTACACAGTGAAATACTACTCAGCCATAAAAAGAAAGTAAATTTTACCCTTTGAAATAGTATGGATGGATATGGAGAACATTGTGCTAAGTGAAATAAGCCAGAGAATGACAAATATCATATGGTTTCATTCATATGTTGAATCTAATGAACAAATTGAACTAACAAGGAAAATGGGAACAGATTCATAGATGGAGAGCAGAGGACAGCTAGTGTGGGGGAGGTGGAGGGATTGAGCAAAAAGAAAAAAGGACTTATGGACATGAACAACAGTATGGTGATTGCTAGGGACTTGGGTATAAGGGGACTAAATGATAATGGAAAACTACAATAAAGATTCAATTTTAAAAAACATTGAGGATCCCCAAAGAGCTTTTATAATAAGGACTATGTCAATATTTACCATACTGAAATTAAATCTGATAAATGTTAAATATATTTGTTAATGAAGTCAATTAAAAATAACATTTCTGCCCTGACTGGTAGCACAGTGGATAAGGTGCCAGCCTGCGAACCCAAAGGTCACTGGCTCAATTCCCCATCCAGGGCACATAACCAGGTTGCAAGCCAGGTCTCCAGCCAGGTGTGTAGCTGGAGGCAGGTGAAAGGCAACCATACATTGATGTTTCTCTCCCTCTCTGCCTCTCTCCCTTCCCCTCTCTCTGAAAAATAATAAATAAAATCTTTAAAAAAAAAAATAACATTTCTGAGCCCTGGCTGGTGGCACAATGGATAAGGTACCAGCCTGCAAACCCAAAAGTTGCTGGTTCGATTCCCAGCCAGGCACATAACCAAGTTGCAAGCCAGGTCTCCAGCCAGGTCTGTAGCTGGAGGCAGGTGAAAAGCAACCATACATTGATGTTTCTCTCCCTCTCTGCCTCATTCTCTACCTCTCTCTCTAAAAATAATAAGTAAAAATCTTTAAATAAAATAACATTTCTAAAAAATAAAAAATAATGTCTCTATTTTTAGGACTTCCAGCCAAGATGGAAGCATAAACACTCCTAGCCTATAACAAGAAAAACAGCTACACTACAAAATAAATATTCCCCAGAATAGTTAGAAAATTGAGCTGTGTGTGCGTAAGTCCAATAGCCAAGGGTTTAAAGAAGCTACATTCGTCCAGATGGGTGGGAAAGGACAAGATGTGGAGAGACATGGAGATGCAGAGTGCACAGAGAGGCATGGGGATGGGAATGGGTGGTCTCATATCTATGTATGGTGGATAAAAAATGGGAGGGATACCTCGGGAGCAAGGAATCCCAGCCCCAGTCCCGACTACAGAGCCCAACGTCTTAGCACCAGGAAGATAAGTCCCTATGACTACTGGCTGTAAAAAAACAGTGAGGGTTGGGGTGGTGGAAAAAACTGCATTCTCTTAAAGGGTTGGCAACAGACTTAGGAATCACACATGCTCATCCCCTTTGGGATTCAGCATCAGGGCAACAGCTGGAAGGGCACCAGTGACAGAGGGGGAAAAAGTGAAGTGCAAACGAGGAGACAGTTTCCTCCTGGGCACAACTGCAGAGGCCAGCTAGCAGCGTTGCCCCATCTGTGAGCCATCCCCAGCACAAAGCAACAGGGCCCTGCCCTGGTAATTACTTAAGGCTCTGCCCCATACAACTTAATAGGTGTGCTAAAACAAGGAGTCAAAGAGCTCTACCTAATACACAGAAACAAACACAGAGAGGCTATCAAAATGAGGAGACAAAAAACATGGTTCAAATGAAAGAAGAGAACAAAACTCCAGAAGAAGAACTAAATGAAACTGAGATAAACAATATCTTAGTTGCACAGTTCAAAACACTGGTTATTAGGATGCTCCAGGGACTTCAATGCAATAAAAAGCAACCCTGGCAGACAAGAAGGTTGCATTAAGTGAAATAAAGGAAATCTACAAGGAACCAATAGTGGATAGGATAAACCCGAGAATCAAATCAACGATTTGGAACAAAAGGGAGGAAAAAGCATTCAATCAGAACAGCAGGAAGAAAAAAGAATTTTTAAAAATGAGGATAAGCTTAGGAACATCTGGGACACCTCCAAACTTGTCAACGTTTGAATTACAGGGATGCGGGAAGGAGAAGAGGAAAAGTAAGAAATTGAAAATTTACTTGAAAAAATAATGAAAGAAAAATTCCCTTATTTAGTGAAGTCCCAGAAGCACAGAGGGTAGTCCCAAATAAGATGGACTCAAAGAGGACCACAGCAAGACACATCATAATTAAAATGCCAAAAATTAAAGATAAAGAGAGAATCTTAAAAGCAGCAAGAGATAATCAGAGTTATCTACAAAGGGGTTTCCATAAGATTGTTAGCTAACTTCTCAAAGGAACTTTGTAGGCTAGAAGGGAATGGCAAGAAGTATTGAAAGTGATGAAAAGCAAGGACTTACAACCAAGGTTACTCTATCCAGCAAAGCTATCATTTAGAATGGAAGGGCAGGTAAAGTGCTTCCCAGAGTAGGTAAAACTAAAGGAGTTCATCATCACCATGCCATTATAATATGAAATGCTAAAAAAAATTATATAGGAAAAAGCAGATCAAAATGATGAACATTAAAATGGCAATAAATTCACAACTATCAAAAATTGAATCTAAATAACAAGCTAAGCAAACATTCAGAACAGGAACAGAATCATAGGTATGGGGATCATAGGGAGGGTTATCATCTGGGAGGGGAGAGGAGAAAAATGGGGGAAAATGTGCAGAGATTTAGAAGCACAAATTGGTTGGTACAAAATAGACAGGGGGATGTTAAGAACCGTCTAGGTAATGGAGTAGCCAAAGAACTTATGTGCATGACCCATGGACATGAACTAAGTGGGGTGGGATTGCTGGCAGGATGGGGGTACTGGGTGGAGGGGAGCAAAAGGGAAAAATTGGACAACTGTAATAGCATAATCAATAGAATATTTAAAAAAATAACATTTCTTTTGATATGCCATTTTGGTTGAAGGAGATGGAAAAAATTCCAGTTTCTCCCAGATGCATCATTGTAAAAAGAGGTCCTTTAATAGTCTTTTCAGATAACTATGGCTATTTGGAATACTATGCCAAAACTCAACAATTGGTAGTTTCTTAAAGATTAGGTCAACATGAAATATGAACCTATTTGTGTACTTTGTTACATTAAACTCCATTCCCCTGTCTTGCATTAGGAATGGACCCATGCATGATTTTGTTATATCATTTGGTCACTTGAAAAATAGTGGTTTAGTGAGTTATGAACATCTTCCCAAATATTCATGCATTTTCTTATACAATATGAAATACAAACATTTATTAATATTACTACTGATATGTCAGAAAAGTCTTTAAGGATTGGGAAGCAGACAAGTTCATTGTGGCTGATACAAGTTTTTCAAAACTAATAATTTTAGTAATTCTTGTTTGAAAGCTTCAATTCATCCTTGGCAACAACAATGTCAATTATTTTCCTTGAAGGTGATGAGCTCACTTTGCTCATTTCAACAGAAGTTTCGCAAAATAACCATGAAAAATCGGTAGTCACAATCAAACAATTATATAAGTGCTCTCCTTTGAGCTACATGACACTTTGGCGTACAGAAGTGCTTTATGCATACATACTTACTGTTGTGCCAGACAGAATGTTACATAAAGTGCATACTCAAGGGTGAAGATGAAAGGAAATTATTTTTACTACCCATCAAGGGAATTTTTAACTGCATGCATCTCTCTTTCATCTCTCTCTCTCTCTCTCTCTCTCTCTCTCTCTCTCTCTCTCTCTCTCTCTCTCTCTCTCCTTTCTCTTTTGTTGTGTGGCAATAAAGAATATGGAGCCTACTGCCTGGTTCTGCCATCTTGATTTGTGCAAAGGCACCAGTGGCAGATTTGCTGGCCTCTGCTTTCACATTGTCAGTGCAAATGTCAACACAGCAGCACAGGCAAATGGCATCTCCATATTATAATGAAAATAGCTTCGACCCTTTAATCCCTGAAAAGGGCTTTAAGGGTCTTGCCAACTCCCAGGAATCTGCAGACTACTCTTTGAGAACTGCTATGTCAGTCTGTCTGCTATACAACTGGCCAAGAGCCATCTGCAAAGTTGTGTCATTATCTTCCTATATAATGTGACCAGACAATGCACCTGTAAATAGTGTAAGCCCAAGATTGGAAAATGGCTCCAAATCCACCAGAGGAAAAAGAATGTGGGAGAAGAAAGAGTCAATTATAGACAAGAAGCAATTTTTGTTACAAAGTGTTTGAATACAAATACATTATCATGTCGCTGTTTCTAAAGTCTGCTTTTCTTTGCTTATATAACATGCTTCCAGAAGAGTCTCAATGGTCCTTCTATCTTGCTGGCTCCTTCTAACCTTACGTCTCAGAGCATAGGAACCATGAGTTTGTTTTGAGAGGAAAGGCAACAGGAATTTAAGGAGGTAATGTCTTACTTCATAACCAGTATTTCCCTTCTGCCTAAATTTGGTTGCTTCCTACCAGCCTGATTTGAGTTGTAACTTCTAGCGAATTTCTTTGCTACTCCTGTCTCTCTCTCCAAGGTGCTGCTGGTTATGTTTAGTGGCTAATTAATAAATACCTATGATGTGGGGGAGGGCAACTTTTTTATTTTGAGGCACAAGCTTTTTATTTTTTAAATAAAAAAAAATTAAAGAATGCTGTGGCCTTAGAGCAATTGGGCTGTGTTCACATTAAGCAGTGGTGAAACGGGGAGCCCATTTTTAAAGTTCCTTGTGTAATGTTGACCACCTGAGATGCTGTATTGGCATGACCAGGTCAAGGGGACGGGACCTTAGAGAGGCGCAATCCATGCAGAATCTGGGTGAAGTGGAAGAGCAAGGAGAACGGGCCATGTTTGTCACATCAATGCAGTTTGACTATTGTCAGGGAAAACAAAACTTTCTGTCCTTTTGGCAACTTCTCTGACTCTGAAAGGTGCAGACAGAGTACTTCTGGACAGAACCTATTCCACCCCTGGGGAGCAGGCTTGCACCAAAACCTCACACCAGCACCAGGCCAGTGAGCCAGAAACATTGAAAGCAGTGGCTGACTGGAAGGCTTAACCTTGAGACTGTGGAGGTAGGGCCCTAGGTGGCCATGGCAGTGAAATCCCAGAAATGGGCCAGCAGCTACTTCATGCCCCTTGTCCCTCTAGTGGGTAACATGGATCATACAAGAAACCTCAGCTGATGAATTGGAATTGAGGATTTTTCCCAGGTTGCTGTGTCCATAGGCAGGAGGGGAAAGATGATGTAATATGAACCATGCAGGACAAGGCAAAAGGGAGCCAGAGAGTTTTTCTTGTCATGAAGGAAAGGCTCATTGATTGGAGAAAAGTCAACCTGGGCCAAGGCTGCTCATGGTAACAAAAACAATGGTACCATACACTTTCCAAAGCACTTTCCCACTAGGGAGCATTTTCCCACCCTGCATGACCACAGTTGCATCACACCACAACCCATATAGGCAAAGGGGAAAGTGAGCCTCGTGATGCATGGAAATGCTGGGGACTGTTTCTATAATACACAAGTTGTAAAAGCTGCCCATACATTGGAGCCACAAGGCTGTTCTTTGGTATAAAGTTAAAGACAGAAATGAATGCCAATATGAGTGGCTTTCAGAAAAATTTCTTTTGATGTCACAAGAAACAAGAAGGACCTAACCTTTCTCTCAAACATAAAACATTCACAATGAGAACAGAAGGTATTCTGTTTTGGATGTTTCTGATGAAATCGTTTCATTTTCCTTTTCTTTTTTCCTTCCCTTCAAAATAAGAATAAAGGCATCCAGTGACTTTCAGTCTGCCCTAGTTTTTATTACTCCAGGGGCAATAAGAGTTGACAGTGTACATAATTCCACTAATAATTTGTTGGTACCCACATAAAAGTACCAGTATTTGGAGCTTTCTTAGCCCTTGGCTCTCATTGGGCCTCCTATTAGTACCTAGAGTCAGAAGTATTGGGAAAAGACTCAGCTTCTTTGAGCCCAGGCTTCCCATCTGTGAAATGATGATGAGAATATCTACTTCATAAGGTATTATAAGTGCTAGATTAAAGGAACAATCACACAGATAAACATGTACAGTGTAAGTGCATGGCACATGAGTATAGATTATTCAGCGGTGTGCTGGAGTTGATTTGTATGAGCTCACAAAAACTGGTTATTATATTTTCAGAAACTTTGCTAGCCAGTTGCTAAATTATTGGTAATTTGAAACTGACCATGGTAAGAATATTCGCAACACTGGAAATCAGAAAACTACAAATCAGGGTTCTTCCTCAGCCAGTGGATAAAGATTTACAAACATCATTATTACTCAATAAATTTTGTTCTCTTCATTTTCAATTTTCTGTTTGATATTGCTCTAAAAATAGTATGAACGAAATAGTTGCAACTAAATATCTTGAAAATGTAAAGAACTTTGTTTCACTAGGGCAGAGACTCTCTTGAGTTCAAGCACCAATGCAACAATTGTGGGGTTCTGGGCATCAGCAAGCTGGGTGGTTACGGCAGTCACTGTTGGCTGCCTCCCCAACAACTTGTTCTTCCACCCTTGCCTCTCTTCCCTCATCACAGAACTAGATTCCTTGATTTCAGGAAAGGTAGTCCCCAACTCTAATTGGTAACCCCAGAGATGGATCACAATTGCTCTAGTTATTTCTGGCAATGTGATTCTTCTTTGTCAGTGATTGGTCTAGCAGTGGGTATAACTGAGTTCCAGCTTCCCTTCTCAGACTGAAAAAATAAATAAATAAATCAGACCCTTATTAGAAGAAATACCTTGAGTCCTTTTCTCTCCATTCACTTTGCTACAGGGATGTGATGTTGTGTGATTGACCATAAGGCAACAGACAGGCAGCAAAAAAGGCAACTCCCTGAGGACGTTTGAGGGGAAGACTGGAGAGTGTCTATTTGTGTGAGCCACTGGTTGAATCATGAACCAGCCCCTTGCCAATAAAAAAGGATTAAGCCACAATCACATTTTTCTATTACTTGCAACCAGAAGCATTCTTATCTAATACAGGAAGGGCAATATACAGTTTTCAAAGTAAGCTACCATTTCAAAGTTCCCTCAATTATATTTTATAATTGCTATTTGCTTAAAAGTCTATTCTGGCTTTTTATTAAAAATATTTATTTATTTATTATTTTTTAGAGAGAAGGGCAGGGAGGGAGGAAGAAAGGGAGAGAAACATCAACGCATGGTAGCCTTTCACTTGCCTCCAGCTACAGATCTGGTTGGCAACCTGGTTATGTGCCCTAACAGGGAATCCAACCAGTAACCTTTGGGTTCGCAGGCTGGCACCTTTCCACTGAGCCACCAGCCAGGGCCTACTCTGGCTTTAATCTCAAAGAGCACAGGGCTTAGAGGCAGAGGGACTGTATTATGGTGAGGAGAACACAGGCGTGGAATGGGGGAAGGAGATATTACTGGGTCTGGATACTTCCCCCAGAGCTATGTGGATTTGTTCAGCTAATATAATGAATCAAGTATGAATGGACACCACTCTGAAGTCCTGAAAGAGGCTCCTGCATGTTGAGTTCTTGCATGTTGTACTCGGGAACACATGATTAGGATCTTGTTAGGGTTACTGTATCCTGTGCTTTTGTGAATGCTTACTAGAAAGGATTTCTGGAAAATTCACAGCTGCCAAATAAATGAAAGAGGAATTAAGGGAGTGGTAAAGAAGGTGGTAAGGTTGTCTAGAAGCAGTATCTGTTACCCTTTCAAACAAAATTTGAAAAGAATGTGTCGTCATATATGTGAGAAAATAACCCAAAGAAGATGAGGTTTTCTAGCAGAGGAAATAGTGAGGTAGCACATGATGCACTGACTGGGTGTCAGAATCTGCTTATGACCTGCACCCCACAAAGATTTGCTGCCAAGTTTGTGGAAAGCCAGGAGCAACGGAGCAGGGAGGACATTTGAAGAAGCAGGCAACGTAGATCTCATTTCTGGAGACATCCTGCAGACAGTCTGAGAAATCTCTGTCTGTCTAGATGGTTTCCCTGTGTGCCCCAGCCCAGGGTCTTTTGGGATTTTCTATGCTCTAGGAGCACAGGGACAGGAAGTGTGATTCAGGAGGGTAGGAAAGTAGCCTTATGTGCTGCTTCTCCCCACCACTATGGTTCCAACTCATCTCTTACTATGCAGTCTGTGATCCTGTCTGATGGATTCTTCCCATACTCCAAAACGTATCAGCCTCAGAGAGTTCAGCTGCCAGGCTAGTGCCTGAGAGGGACAATGACGATAGTGAGAAGCCACATTCAGGGTCTCCAGCACTGCGAAATGGCAGAGAATGCTAGGAAGTCTGTGAATGACCTCCAAGGCTGTTCAGAGTGCATAAAGTCCCCCTTTCTCCTTTTGCTAAAAACTCCCATGGAAGTGAAAGGAACCTCTGTCTGGTTTATTTCAAAGGGGGGTTTGTAGAAAAAAATATTCAACATTATCCAAATAGCTCCTTACTGGATAATTTTCAGAGCTAAATATCTCAGCTGCTCCAAAACATTTCTTTTTCATATTAGCCAAAGAGACTGGTGGTGGGGTCTGACATCAGATGCATTTGCCATTTATACATTCTGTTTCTCTTTCTTTAGGGAGATCGCCAATGCTTAAGCCCTTCCAGAAACTATTTTTAGGGAACAACTGCTCACTGATTAAGGGTTCATCAGAATAAAATCAACTTCAGGAAGCAGGGGAGTACTGCAAAGTGTTCTTATTCTTTGGGATCAATGAACTCCAAATCTCTCAAAGCTGTCACAGTCTGTCCTGTAGAAAAGGAAGCAAGAAAGTGCTAGAGGCACTCTAGTGTCGTGGCCTTTATTTGGGAAGTGTGATGTCTAAATTAGTATGTGGCTACTCACTTCCCTCACATCCACAAGCAGACACAAAAAGCTGTGTGTACGTGTGTGTGTGTGTGTGTGCCCGCGTGCACATATGTTTAGGCTAAAATCATGCTACAATTACGTCATTCAGAATAAGACTATACATAATTTCAGTGACAGAGACACACCCAAGTTAGCATTTAAAAAAATGCATGTTGTAAACAGTGTTTTGGTGGCTCCTGCTGGTGGCTTTGAAAATCAGGAAATCCAAGTACCCTGCCATAGGGAGATCAGGAATTGGAGTAGAGTTAGGGAAAAGGGAGCTGATGAATGTGTCCACCCTGACCCAGGAGCCATTTGTGCCTATTCAGCTCTTCTGTTGCTCTGTTGCCTTCATCTTATTATTTCTCCTTTCTCAGAGTTTTTGCTGCCGCATCTTACTCATAGTTTCTGTTTCCCCTTAACTTCTCTGACCCTGTGTAGACCCAGTGGAACCACCCAATTTCTCTCAGTGCACCCTTTCAGCCCTGAGCTCGCCTCTCCCACCTCCTTCACCACGTACTTTCTTATTCCAGGTTCTGGGAGCGAATTTGATGATCAGTTTACCTTTTCCTGTACTGCTGACTATCCTCAGGTTTGATTGCTCTTAGGATAGGGTCATGGGGTTCAAAACATGACAGCCTTGGCAGTCTCTTGCTTAGGGGCAGCAGTTGGGGAAGTCCCTATTAACATTTGTGGGCAGAGTGACTGGGACATCTATCTAATATGTGTAACATATATAATGTGTGAGTATAATAGAAACTTCCATTAAAGGCTTTAACATTTGATTTGCCTAACAGGACTCAAGTTCATATGTGTACGTATGTTTGTTTTATCCAGAATGAGAATTCTGAGGGAAAAAGAATCATAGAACATACATCTCAATTAAATGCTCCCTCTTCACAGTACCTTTCTTCGCCATCCAATCTAAAGGAATGACTGAGCTTGCTTCCCAACTCCCCTTCACTTTCTTTATTGCATCTCCCCACCCCACCCCTGCTACTTGACTATAAGCTCCTGAGGGTAGGGATTTAGCTGATCTTGTTTATCACTTCATTCCCTAGCACCTGAGATAGGGACTAACAATAAGTATTTGCTAAATAAATGCATTCATAAATAGAGTCAATGATGAATGCATAATAGGAAAAAGACTACCTAGTCTTTAGATCTCCAGCTTTAGTGTATACATAAGAATCACCTAGTTCTTGTCTAAAATGCAGAATCTTTGCAGATATTCTGATTGAGCATTTCCAGAGTAGAATCCAGAATTCATCCTGTACGTAACCACTGTGAGTGATTCTGATGTGAGTGGTGCACAGACCACCTTTTGATAAACACTGCTGTAGTAGAACCTGTAAGACCATCGGGTTGTGTTGAAATTTTCCACCCGATCAATACAAAAACAAACATGAGGTTACAGGGGGCCAGCACTTGGAAGACCAGCGCTTGCTCCCTTTGTCATCAAGCGCTGTGACCTATGCCCCATCAACTAGTTTGTTGCCCCCAGTTAGACTGTGGACTGCTTTTACCAGAAGAGAAATGGATGCTGGGGAAGCATCAACAATAGATGTCTACTACAAATATCTTGGCGAAATAGTATCGTTTCCCCACTCCTTTGCGTAGCGCTGAAGCATTTCATGACCTAGCTTCTGATGACCCATCCAGCCACACCTGTCACTACTAACCGATCTCATAAGCAACAGAAGGCATGCTGACCTTTCTGGAAGTTTCCCCTAGACAACCATGCTCTCTATCACTTCTGGGCAGTGGTGTTTTGGTAATTTAATGGCCAAAAGCCCTGATAAGGAGTGTTCGCCAGTTTCTGCGGTGTGAATACCTCTCTGTGACTGACTTCAGGCTATCAGGACAGCGTCTATGAATGCAGGGCTGGGAGGAAAGGCATACAATCAGCTCTTCCAATAGGGGCTCACCGGCTTCAGGGCAGTGCACCCCTGCCTCTGGATCATCACACATTCGGCTCTTTCTGCCCAGAACCACATTCCCCCAAGCTCTTCCACATCTCCCCACACACTTCCAGGCTAATTCCTCCAGAGCTCAAATTGTGATCCAGTTGTAGCCACTCTGCCTGGGAGCAGTATTCCTCTACCTGCCTCCAAGCCCCTGTTTCCCCTCTAGGAGAGACGCTCATTCGTGTCCCCATTAGATCATGAATTTGGGGCACCCGATATACCTTGCACAGTACCTAGCATACAGAAAGTATTCAAAAATGTTTATTGCAGGCATGAATGAATACGCTCCTTTTATGTCATAAAATCTCTTCACGTGAGTAGCTATCAATTGGTAGGAGGGCAGGAAGAACATTCTTATTAAAGATGTAAATAGTACATCTTGGAAATGACTTTTCAAGGGTTGGGCTAGTGGACTCATTCTCGCTTCATTAAGATGCTTGTGCCCAAGAGATAAGACATTTAATTCTTGGTCCCCAGTTTTGCATTTGTCTTACTGTCCATGAACCCTGAGGGAGGCTTTCATTAGTGAATGGGCACCTCGTGCAGGGAAGGAAGATGTTTGTGGAGCTTAGTCCATTGCTTGCTTTCATTTGTGGGGAAAGCTCACCAGAGAGACCATAAAGCCATCAGGATGGGATGTGTGTGCCATGGCGGGGAATGAAGGGCAATGGTGGGAGGGAGATGGGCACCAGGAGCACTCTTGAGGAAAATTGGAGGGATACGGGTGCGTTTCCAACATATTTTCTGAACTTGGAGTGCGTGAACACCTATATTCAAAGGGCTTTAATAATGTGCCCCTTTTCTGGGAAATTAGGTACTTCTGTCTCTCTGCAACACAGAATACGAGAACACCTCAAAGAAGGATTGGAGGCTACTTACATAGGAGGTGGGAAGTAAAACTTTTCGGGCTCCTAGATGCTGGATGGAAGATACCTGTAAAGCCCATGCCCCTGTCTGCACCTTCACCCCGAGCAGCAGTTAGGGTTGGGGTGCATGGGCACATGGGTGTGCACACAGCAATGTGGGCAGGAAGTGAACAACCCACAGTTACTGCCTGCGCCTTTATTGTTATGTGCACTCTGTTGAAAGCAATGGGATTTATTATTTCTTGAGCCTTTTAATATTCATACTATCATTGTTCTTGGAAAGGCTTTTCCCCCCTTCTTTGCTTCACTGGCCCCCTTACATTCCCTCCAACAAATTCTAAGGCACCCTCGCCTAAGTGCAAACCTTTTCAGAGCTCCACCGGGTACTAACCTTGCAGTTAGATGGAGGTGGAAAAATGGAGGCTTCCCTCTTTGTCTTTGATAACTTCACAGACAAAAGAAGGGGTTCTTTACCTGGGTCCATGACCCCCAAGGGAATCCATGGAGGGTCTTGCACACACCTTGACACTGAACGCAAATGTCAGTTGTCAGGGGAGAGGGTCCATCACCTTCCTTGGTGTCTCAGACCTCTGAAGCCTACAATGATAAGAGATGGGCCCATGACTTGATAGAGTAAGGCATCGAGGTGTCAGAAAAGCAGTGTAGTCTCCCAACAACCCTGTGTGGAGCTCAGAGCTTGGAACTGATGCTCTGAAGGGGAAAGCAGATGCCTTGAGCCTTGGGCCAGTAAACTTGAAATCCCAGCTCTGCCACAGAGACATCAGGAGGCCTGGGTCAGGCTGCACAGCCTTCCTGAGCTTGGTCCTCACTTGCTGTGAGAATTTGATGGGGTAATACACAGTGTGTTGGAGAAGTTGGGCAACATAGTACAAACTTATTTTTAAACAGCACAGCAGTTGTATTTCCCAATGCTGTGCTCAATATGTGGTTTTTTTCATCAATCTGTAGACACCTTTTCAGATGAACTTCTAAATGTAAAGCAACAAGTCCCATTTTTCACTTGAAAAAGTATAGTAAGTACTTATTTTCTCTGTTTATAGACTTTGTGGGGGGATGTTCTGTACCGACATTTAGAAGAATTTTACTTGAAAAGGTGTCTGGAAGTAGAAGAAAAATAGTATTGAGCATATTATTTTGAAAATGCAGTAGCACACTGTTTAAAAATAGGTTTATCCTATGTTCCCAGACTTTCCAGACACTCTCTATGTACAGGTTGCTGAGGCATAATTTTATTCTGTTTCCACCCCCTGTGGAAGAAGCAGATATATGTGACTCCCTTAGACATCAGCTACCAGCATGGTGATGGTTCTCATAACTCCTGATCTACACACTGTCAACTTTTCACCACCACTATTGGAGAGAGCAGCTGGTCATGTGCTTTGTCCTTCTGTCCCTGCCCACTCCATCCTCAACTCAATGGCATGAAGGTTTCTAGCAGTTATTCTTTAACTCTGACAGATGACCACCCTGAGGTAGCCTTGTCTAAAGGGAAAAGACTGCTGGTTAGAGAAGAGTCGGCTTTATCTAGTCATGTAAACATGGTTTTTAAAAAATGACACTGAGAGAGGAAGAAGCCTGGAGGAGGCTTTGTCACCCTCCCCTGGAGGGCCCTGCACTTTCCCCTGCTGGCACTTAGTACCAAGATGACAAATGCCTGTTTCTGTCCTCCATACCTCACTTCCAGGACTCATGAGTGGGTGGTGAGGGCTGCTACATCATATGTGTTCAACAGTATTTTTCAAAGAACTGTTTCTTAAAGGAACTTAATGTCTTCCTGGAAATTCAAGGAGATTGTTATGTGAGAATAACACATAACAAGTTACATGTACAGTTGGAGGTAAAAGTTCCTTGAATGAGAAATGTCTTGTTAGTGAAGCCAAACATCTGAACTCCTGTTCTCCAGCTTCTTTTTCCCCAGGAAGCTGTGTTGATACTCTAAGATGCCCAAGAAGCAAATAACGACACTAATATGCTAACAGATTTTATCAATAGATCAGGGAGTGTCTATGGTGCCACCTCAGAGTCTTAACATCTGCTTCACAAGGTTTTCTCAGTGTGAGCAACACACCAAAGCCATTTTCGGGTACCCAGCTCTGCAGGTCAAAGGATCAGCTAGGAATCATTTGGGAAATCCAGATTCCCCAATTGCGTTCTTGTAGATGCTGGTTCAGAAGGTCTGAGGTTGGGCCCAGATTTGTTTTTTAAACAAATGCTCCCTGGGCTTCAGTTGATCAGTTAGGTTTGGAGGCTGACCTCTGAGGGACCTATGATGGAGAAGTGTTGGAAAGTGCTCTATGACTCATACTTCTGAAGCAGTAGTTGGATATGTATAAGAATCTCACCCACAGAGCTCTTGAAAAATGCAAACTTTACATTCAGTAGAAAGTGGCAAAAATGACAAAGACAGACAACAGCAAATACTAGTTAAGAAAAAGGGGGGTACAGCTGGAACTATCATTGCATTGTAGATGGAAAAGTAAAACTGTGCAGCCCTTTTGAAAAACCATTGGACGTTTTCCCCATAAGATTAAACATACACCTGCTTTGTGATCAAGCAATTTTCCTAGGTATTCACCCAACAGAAATGAAAGCATATGTTCACCTAAAGACTTGTGTACTAATATTCATAATTACTAAAAGTTAGAGACAACTTCTGGGTGCCACACTCTAAAGTGGCCCCCAATAACCCACAGCTTGTATAATCCCCTCTCCTTGAGTCTGGGTGAAGTTTGTGACTTGGTTTCTAATCAATTTGGCAAAGGTGATGAGATGTCACTCCCATGATTATATTTGATATAAGATTTGATTTCGGTAAACTGAAGAGAGCACCTCTCCTGGGGCCTTGAAGGAAACAACCAAATCATGAGCTGTCTACAGAGGGGGCCAGGTGGCAGAAGCTCTAGCTGTAGCCAGTAAGAAGCCGAGATTTTTAGTGCTACAACTGCAAGGATCTGGATTCTGCCTACAGCCGTGTGAGCTTGGAAGGGAACCCTGAGCTCCAATCAGCAATGTAGCATGACTGACACCAAGGTTGCTGCTTCATGAGACTAAACAGCTAAACCACGTCCAGATATCCAACCTGTGTTGTTTTAACTGCTACATTTGTCATTTGTTATACTGCATAGAAAAGTAATGTACAAATCAAATGTCTATCAACAGGGCAATGTGTAAACTAATTGTATAGACACATTCCTACAATGTAATATTAGTTAATAAAAAGGGACTAATTATCAACACATGTAACAACACAGATAAACCTCAAAACCCTGCTGAATGAAAGAGCTTGGTAGAAATGAGAGTAGTCATTGATTCTAGGGAGACAAGTGATTGAAAAAGGTCTAAGGAAATGTTCTGAAATAATATTTTGTTTGGGATGATGGTTATATGGGGTATATACATTTCTCAAATTCCATCGAATGGTATCCTTTAAATATATGCATTGAATTGTATGCATATTACAGTTAGCACCTGTCCCTCCCAGATTCTGATCCTACTGCAGTAGGGTGTAGGATTCTTTCTTTTTAAAAATGAATTTAAAGAAAGAGAAAGGGAGATAAATAGATGGACAGACAGACATCAATTTGTTGTTCCACTTTTTTATGCATTCATTGGTTGCTTCTTGTACATGCCCTGACCAGCAATTGTGAACTCACAACCTTGCTGTATTGGGGTGATGCTCTAACGAACTGAGCTACCTAGCCAGGGCCAGATGTAGGATTCTTTGGTTTTAACAAGCTTCCCCAGGCAATTCTAATATAGAATTCTTTGGACTATGCTTAGGAAAACACCACAGAGCAGTGGGTCATTCATTTAAGGAGGAAGGACGGAGAGTCAAGAACAAAGTTTTTCTGACATAATCTAGGTTTCTTCCCAGGGACCTGTATTCTAAGTAAACCAACAATGTCTTCATTCGTCATTCAGCCAGTCAAAAGGCAATTTCATTCAGTTCTATTAATTGAGTGTAAAAAATCGTAAGACATAACCATTCTTCCAAAAGAGCTAAAACCTCAATTAAGAAAAAATGCACATATGTGCATGAAAATGGAAACTGTTTGATAGCAGTACAAAGCAAACAGAACAATAATCTACTCTTTCTAATGTTTTTCATCATCACTTTCAAAAGTATTCTCAATAGCTGCACTTCCCTCATGTCAGTATGTCTTTAAAGTCATCTTTTAATGGACTGGGTAATCATTTTAATGATCATTCAGATGGTATTCCCCTGCTAGGTTTCCTCCATCTTTCCAATCTTAAAATTTTTATTTTTCTCTCATTTTATCCATTTTTGTTCTAATTTGCTGTCTATGCTGCTGGGACATTTCAGGAGTCGTTGTTGAGGATCATGGCAATATTCAGTCCCACCTACCTTCCCTGGTGTCTTAGGAAATTTCTTGGTACTGCACTATTTTCCAACAACCAAGAAAAATTGTATTACAATCATAATAAATGATGTCCCAGCTGGACAGATGAAATACAACATCTTAATTCTCAGATTCTGCTATTTTTCATTCACTTCGCTTGGGGAAATGTCTGTTAATTACCTAAGCACCCAATTTTGATTCTAATTAAGTATCACAATCTATAATGTTCATGCAGATTTCACACTTCTGAAACCTTCCTGACAATTTTCTACTTCATTTTTTATTCCAAGTTATTTTAAATAATGTTTTTCTATTATGGACAATCACATGGTTGATAGTCCAGAAAATGTTTATCTTTGGTAATAAAGATGGAAAACTCCTTTGTAGCAGAAAAGGAAGGTACTCTGAATTCACAAAGGCTTTTCAAACATACTATTGTTACAGCAGTTTTCATTTATCTAGAATGTAAGTTCAGGGACCTAAACTAAACATAATATATTTAGAGAAAATTAACCAGGATGGAGAATGCACGGGGTATCTCTGGTCCAAAGAAGGGAAGGTGTATGTGGACTATCTTCAAATATAGGCTGTCAACTTGGTTTCAAGAAATAATATTAGTCCTGGCAGGGTAGTTCAGTTGGTAAGAGCATTACCACTATACACAAAGTTTGCGGGTTTGATCTCCAGTCAGGGCACATACAAGAATCAATCAATGAATGCATAAACAAGTAGAAAAACAAATTGATGTTTCTATCTCCTGTCTCTCTTCTTTCCTCTCTCCCTCTCTCTAAAATCAATCAATAAAAAAACAAACAAAAAAAAAACAATAAAAACTTAAACCAGGCCTGTTGTTGGAAGGAATGGAGTGATAGATCTTAGTGCAATAAATAAGGTGACATTTCCTTACAATGAGTGCTGTTCAAAGACAGAATAAGCTTCTTGGAAAGGTTTATTCATTTCCTGTGATTGTCTTAAGAAATCACCACAAATTTAGCAGTTTCAAACACCCATTAATTACCCCATAGTTCTGTAAATTTGGTATAATTTGTTACAGAGCAATAGAGAACTAATATAAAAGCTAAATTCTTACCATGACTCTATATGATGTTCCCTTCCTCATCCCTATCCACTGGGATCTCAACTCCCATTCTACACCCACCCCTATATCTTCCCCCCAACATTCCACACTCACCCCTTTATCTCTACTTAAATTTGCAACCCCTTCTGCCCTCCCCAATCTTCCACATATTCTTAGCATTTCTTATCCTCTGACATATTGCTTGGGGCTAGGCCATTTATGCCTAACCCAAGACTTCTCTGACAGGGAGTCTTACCCCAGAATTCCCCATGAGTTGGCAGAGTGCTGTTATATCTGCATCATGGACTGAATGTGTTCCCGGCCCAGTTTTACCACCCTTGCCTTTTATCTTTTATGGGCATTACACTCAATAATTTTTTGCACCCCTAATTCCCTCTCAGCATCTGTTTCCCAGAGACCAAAACTAATACCAGTACTGTAGGATCTACTTTACCTATATTAATTCATTTAAATATTTGGTTATTTTCCATTCTGGTTTTTATTCAAGGAGCGTTCAAAATTTCCTTGGATCTAAAATCCCAGCAACCTGGGAATTAACTAAGGTCTCTAAATCCTTACTCTTATCAGCAAAAGTCTCCTGGTTCTTAAACTTAAATCATGGCAAAATTTCCCCATTTTTCTCTTTTTGGAAAGAAAACAAAACTTTATGAGACTCTTTGCCCCCTGATTTTCTCCATCTTTTCACTGCCACACTTCCTAAATGAGCTGTCTCCTTTTTCTCCCAGCACACCTGTGCCATGTCCCCAGCAGTCTGACTTCCCACAGCCCAGGAAATTGCTCTTTTAAAACTCTTGCAGTAGCTGGCACTCTCTGCTTGGAACTCTCGCCCCTGTTGGGTAGTGTCCCCACTTCATCTCCTTTCCTGTCCTGCTCACTGATCTGTTTCTTCTGGATATTCTTTGCTTTCTCATCTTCTCCTTCAACCTCTGGTTTGCGCGTTCCCAAAGGCATGGTGCCTGGTCCTCCTCCCTACTGTGTCTTACACTTTCTTCTAAAGCATTTACCTATTCTCATGCTTTAGCCATCATTCGCAGGCAGACATCTCAAGATGTCAATTTCTGGCACTTCACTGCTTTATTACCACTTCAGAAGAGATGCCATAAAGGAGGGCTTGACATAGAATCAGAAGTCATAAAGATAGACACTGTTCAGTTTGGTGACCAAACATTTAGTATAACTGCATGGCTAAAAGTCAAACAAAGATGTATGTGAAAACAACCAACACACCAACCTACCATAAGCAAAGTTAACAGATTAACCATAATTAAGAAAGAATATTTATAATTCATATGGCAAAGGACTAATTTTTTTTACTAGACAGATGACTCTTACAAATCCATAGAACACCCCAAAACAGATATGAATAGAAAATTCGTAGGGATGAAAAAAAAGGCAAGTGGGTACTGGGACAACTGGCAAAAGAGTGAATCTGGGTCCCTACCTCACAACATAGAAATGTTGACTCAAGGTAGATCAAAGTCTCAGTGTAAGAGCTAATACTACGAAACTCTTAGAACAAAACCTAAGTACAGATCTTTGTGATCCGGTATTAGGCAGTTTTTTTTACATATGATTCCAAAAGCATAGCAATCAAAGAAAAGTAAAACTGTTTTAAAGTTAGAACATCTGCTCATCAAAAAGACACTAAAAAAATGAAGACAAGTCGCAGAATAGGAGAAAATGTCAGCAGATCATATATTTCATAAGGAACTAGTGTCCAGAATATAGAAATAACACTTAGAACTCAACAATTACAAGTTAAACAATTTTAAAGTGGACAAAGCATTTGTTATTGTTTGTTTATTTTTTTTTCTTTTTGGCTTAATCCTGTCACCTTTCTCACACAGCTCCCCAACCCCCTTCCCTTCGAAAACTGTCAGTCCCTTTTCTTTGCATCTGTGAGTTGTTTCCATTTTATTTGATTATTTATTTTGTTCATTGCATTCTACATATAAGTGAGATCATATGGTATTTGTCTTTTTCTGACTGGCTTATTTCACTTAGCATAATACTCTCCAGGTCTATCCATCCTTTCTCAAAGGGTGAGATTTCCTTCTTTTTATAGTTGAATAGTATTCCATTGTGTAGATGTACCATTGTTGTTTTATCCACTCATTTACTGATGGGCACTTGGGCTGCTTCCAAATCTTGGCTATTTTAATTAACATTGCAGTGAACATAGGGGCCCATATATTTGTTTGATTTAGTGTGTTGGGTTTCTTTGAATATATTCCCAGAAGTGGAATAGCTAGGTCAAAAGGCAGTTCCATTTTTTATTTTTTAAGGAAACTCCACACCGTTTCCCACAGCGGCTGCACCAACATACATTCCTACCAACAGTGCACTAACGTTTCCTTTTCTCTGCATCCTTGCCAGTGCTTGTTTGTTGATTTATTGATGATAGCCATTCTGACAGGTACAAGGTTATATCTCATTGTGATCTTAATCTGTATTTCTCTGATTAGTGACTTTGAGCAACCTTTCATATGCCTGTTGGCCACCTGTATGTTCTCTTTGGAGAAGTGTCTGTTTAGGTTCTATGTCCATTTTAAAATTAGATTGTTAGGTTGTTTTTGGTGTTGAGTTTTGTAAGTATAAATTTTGCATATTAACCCCTTGTCAGCTTACCATTGGTGAATATGCATTTGAACAGATATTTCTTCAAAGAACATATGCAAATGGCCAATAAGCACATGAAAGGCTGTTCAACCACAGTAGTCATCAGTTTAAATCAAAACCATGATGAGATACCACTTCCCTTATCCTGGGATTGTTATAACTTTTTAAAACAGGAAAATAACAAGTATTGCTAAAAATGTGTAGAATCGGAACCTTCACATATTGCTGATGGGAATGCATATGGTACAGCCACTGTGGAAAACAATTCCTCAGGCTAAACGTAGTATTACCAATGAATCAGCAATTCTTTTCTTAGGTATATACTCAAGAGAATTATAAACATGTATCTATATAAACACTTGTACGCTAATGTTCATAGCAACATTATTCATAATAGGCAAAAAGTGGAAACAACCCAAATGCCCATCACTTGATGAATAGATAAACAAAAGGTGGTCTATCCATACAATGGAATTTTGATCAGCAATAAAAGGAAAGTTCTGATACATGCTACAATATGGATGAACCTTGAAAATATGTTACTTGATTTTATGTATAGGAAATGTCTAGAATAGATAATACCAGAGAAACAGAAAGTAGATTCATGGTTGTCAGGGACTGCAGGTGGGGAGCTAGTACTGAAATAGTGGGGAATGGAAAATGGAGGTGGGGTAGGAAGGACTGCTAATGGGTAAGGAGTTTCCTTTGTGGTGATGAAGTATCTTAGAACTAGATAAAGGTGGTGGTCGCACAGTGTTGTGAATATACTAAAATCCACTGAATTGTACACTTTATTTATATATTTATTTATTTAAAAAAGATTTTATTTATTTATTATTTCCAGAGAAAGAGAGGAAGGGAGAGAGGCAGAGAGGGAGAGAAATATCAATGTATGGTTGCCTTTCACCTGCCTCCAGCTACAGACCTGGCTGGAGACCTGACTTGCAACCTGGCTATGTGCCCTGGCTGGGGAATTTAATCAGCGACCTTTGGGTTCACAGGCCAGCACCTTATCCACTGTGCCACCAGCCAGGGTGAATTGTATACTTTAAAATGGTGAATTTTATGGTATGTGAATTACATCTCAATTTAAAAAATGAATAAAAGTAAGTGAATAATAAACCTGGGAATAGATTATTAAACTCACTAGTAATCTTTAATATTCAAATTAAAACAATAATCAGGATTCATTTTCCCATTAAAAAAAAATTCTAAAGCATCCATAATGTTTCATGGTCTCAGAGAAACTCATATCCTCTTGGGGGAAAAATGATCTCATATATTGTGTTTATATTCTTTGAATAAATAAACTCACTTCCAAGAATTTATCCTGGGATTATATTCATACATATATGTAAGAATAAATGTTTAAAACTGCTAGTTGCATCACTACCATTAAGAGTAAAACTTTGGAAACCATTTAATTGAATAGCAATACAATGCAGTATTAAATTACTGCTCAAACAATAAGGCAAGTTTATATGGAAAGATGTCCATGTTATGATGCAATGTTTAAAAAAAAGTGTCACAAATACTCATATATATCGAGAATAGCTATAATCTTATCAAAGGTTTACATTTTATACATACTTTATATAAATATATGTTATATGTAAAACACATCCCATATTTTCCAAAAATGAACATATGCATGCATGCATACACACCAATTTGTAAAATAAAGACTAGAGAACCATACACTGAAATGAATGTTAATACTGGCTGTAAGTTTTACTTTCTGTCCATCATCATTATTTAAAGTTTTAAAAATGAACATCTTTGGCCTTGACTGGTATGGAATAGTTGGTTGAGCATCATCCCACAAAGGGAAAGGTTGCTGGTTTGATTCCCAGTCAAGGCACGTAACTTGCAGGTTCAGTTCCTGGTTGGGGTGCCTGTAAGAGGCACCTATTGATGTTTCTCTCTCTTTCTTTCTCCCTCCCTTACCCTCTCTCTAATAAATGAATAATTGAATAAATGAATGAATACGTAATAAAATTGAAAGTGTTTGAATCTTTTATTGTCAGAAAAATTAATTACTGTTTATAAAAATTAGTGAATTTCTTGAAAGCTGAATATAGACTATGTGGACATTGTGACATCTTTTGAGTTATTTTAGAGACCATTTTGGAGAGCAAAATGAAAGATTTAAAAATGTACCATCTAGGATATCCTGTATTATCTTTTTGTGTGAAAGGAGTTATATAACTTTATTTGTGTTTAATCATCAGTTAAGGGTTTTTTTCCCCTCTCACACACAGTCACCAAGTGTTTTTATCTTTTTCCACCTGCAGAGAAAAGAATTGAGACTTTGAAGGTAAGAGGTTTTTGCTAGTGGACCATCATTCTGCTACACAGAGGAAGGCTATGCCTGTGAGGAATGGTTAATTGCTAACATCGCTATGATTATCGATAACTTCACAGCTAACAAAGAACTTCTGCACATCTTTCCTCATTGAACAGAGGGGCCTAATGCTATTCTACTCTCCTTCAGATCAGGTTTCTATTTCATTAACCACTGTGTCTCCAGGGCCTAGCTCAGTCAATGCACACAGTAGCTGCTTTCTAAACTGAACTGAACTGAAATTGGGGAGAGAAAGAGACAGAAGGATCCCAATAATCCACATGTATTTGAGGAAAAACAGGGGTTGAAGAGGAGAATGTTGAAAATAAGGATACCCCTAAAACTGTTATCCTATCTCATCCCCCTGTTAAAGACAGCAAGACAGAAAGGCCAGGGTAGAATGACATATGGCAAGTGAGCAAAGGCAAGTTCTACCTGGTCCTGTTTCCAGAAGCCAGTCCCAGCCTCCAAACTGCAAGGTAAAGGGTATAAAGCTAAGCTTGATTAGATAAAGGTGTCGGGCACTCTATCTTTTGTCCCCCATCACAATAAACCTTTGGTTTTGTTTTTAAGCTAAGCACAGTTGAGTCTCTCTCCAATATAACTGTTATACTAGAAGGTTTCTATTTGAAATTGTCATGTTTTTCAGACACCTCTGCTGGTGACAAGCATGGCAATAATGCAAATGGTGCCGAGTCTCCTTCAAAACTGTTAAACTCAAGGTTTCAGGCTGTGGTTTGCTTTTGTTTCAAATCCTCTCATTGCTCCATATTCTGCTCAGTTCAAATGAAATTCATTCTTCTTACATCAAGAAAGGCAGAAAGCCATCTGAATTGCCCAAAGCACTTGGTGCCAGGCAGGTTGAGACAGGCAAACCTGTAATGCTACCTGTGACAGCGTTGCAATAGCATAGTTCTTTGGTCTTTGTATTATTTACAGCAGAGTCCAAATCACGTCAGTGCTGATGAACACACAACAGCCACTGTGACTGTGCCATCCATCGCTCAGAGCACAGACATCAACCATTCTGAAGCCAAGTTTTTCAAACTGGAGATTGTGTGACCCACCCATTGGTGGGTTCAGAAAACAACTCAGTAGATCATGACAGCACTTCAAAAACAAAACCAAGTACAATAAAATGGAAAACAAGCAGAATGTATAGTTCCCAGAAAATGTAAGAACTGTGTTATGAAACTTAAATTTGCATTACATCTGTGTATGTGTGCTTACGTATGTACTGGATTTTTAGGAATGCCTTTCTTACGGTCACAGTCAGAAGAGATTGGAAGCCACTGATCTTGAGCACGGGTTGGTAAACAAGGGTTTGCAGACCAAATCCAATGTATTACCTGTTTGTTGTCTCTATGGACCACAAGCTAAGAATGGCTTTTCATTTTTAAATATTTGGGAGGAAAAGTCAAATGAAGACTATTTCATGACATGTAAAAATCACATGAAATCGAAATTTCAGTGTCAGTAAAATATTTGGAATGCCGCCACACCCATTTTGCTCAAGCATTGTCTGTGGCTGCTTTTGTAAGAATTGGGTAGTTGCGACAGATACTTTATGACCCACAAAGCCTAAAATGTTCAATATCTTTATGGGAAAAGATTACTATTACCTAGAGGATGCAGTTGGTGCTGCATTTTCCCAAGTCTGTGTATCTGTTTAATTTGGTTTATGGAAGAAATTGGGGGCATTATGGACATTGCTACTGTTTCCAGCATCCCCTAAGGTCCCCTGCCTGAGCCTTCAGATGGCCCACACCTGCAGCTTTCTGCAGAGGCCTGTCCCTGGGCCTTTGGGGATACTTTGCCCCTCAGCACAGGAGCTACAGATGCCCCAGGGTTTCAGCTACTGCAGGCAGGCCCTTGGCCAAGATGCAGTGATATGAGACGCTAATGCTCTTGTCTCAAGTCATGAGGGCAAAACCCTAAAAAGTAACCTCGATTCCATAGGTAGGTGCTTTGATACAGTGACAAGACTGCCGCAAAAACAGCTGGCAATGGAGCATGAGCACGACAGAAAAGAATAATAGACCAAAGGTCTGGTGCCAAGTAGGAAGCCCAGCCCATCAGAACCTAGGCTGGCATGGGGTGAGGGAGAGTCCACAGCTGTAAAACCTAAACCTACACGTAGAGGTTCTGCATTAAGGAAGCAGATCTCCTAGTGGGATCAAGCAGGTGTTCTCTTGCTTAGGACCTGCCCAAATCATACCTTTGCTTGATCTCTCTCTTTCCTCTGCCCTGTTTGCCCTTTCAGGTTTCCCACAGTATATTCTCAACACTTGGGGGTACATGAATCTTAGTCTCAGGGTCACCTTCTGGGGAACCCAGACTCAGAAGGAGGGCACTGGGGCTGAAATTCATAAAAGAAAACTCTTTTTGACTAACCTCTGCCTTAGTGGGTGCCACCAATCTGTCTTGCTGAATGTCAATTCTGCATAATGGTGTTGGTGCTTTTCAGAAAGGGAAAGATGGGTTTCTTATTGAAGATGAATCTGCGGTATGTTGTAATTTTAAAGAGCTCCTGGATGAGTCAAGAGAAGTGGATTCTAATTGTAGCTGATCCAGTGGGCAAGCAGTAATTTCCGTGAGGCTCATTTCCCCCAACTTGAGAAAGAGTTAGACTGGCCAATTTTTAACATTCCCTCCACCTTTCTGAGTTTCCTTATGTAGTGGGTGGTTAAAACCATCTTCTAGAAACTGACTAATCCCCTTGGGGCTAACCCACAGACTTGGCTGGGCTCCAAAATCCAGAGCACACAACCTATGCAATAGAGGTACTAGACCTGTCATCCCAGGTGAGTGCCCCAGTGCAGCAGAGCCCTACCAGGGGGTCCAGGGGGCCCCCAACTGCAAACCCAGACATTGGCAGCCTGTCAGCAGCACTGAGAACTGCTTCCCTACCATGGAGCCTCTGCGTGTAGTTTTACGTTTTACAGCTGTGGACTCCTTCACCCCATGCCAGCCTGGGTTCCGCTGTGCTAGGCGTCCTACTTGGCACCAGACCTTTGGTCTGTTATTCTTTTCTGTCGTGCTCATGTTCCACTGCTGGCCAGTTTTGTACCAATCCTGTCACAGTATCAAAGCACCAACCTGTGACACAGAGCATCTAGTAAACACACAGAAAGAGAAAAAACCCTAAAAAGGAACCAGGGAGAGTAGGGTAGGGTGATGAGAAGTAGGTGACTATAGGGTGGCACAATTTTATTTTTATCTTGTTCATTATAAAAGTTTTCGACAACACTGATATAAAGTATTTCTTCAACCAGGTCTAAGGACTCCTAGGGATTCTGGACATATTGTCTGAGGCCTGTGAGTTCTTTACACAAAATTATTTGTAATTGTATCTATTCATTTGGATAGCTTTCTCACCAATTATATAGGAAAAGCTCCATCATCCAGATTCTAGAAAATGACTACATTGAACTTCAAAGTGGACCTCAAATTAATCACCTTTTTTATTTGTGTTTATAATCTTTGGTAGGTAATAAAGTGACAGAATTTTTATCTTTTTATTTTTTAACAATAAAATCAGCTTTATTAGTTACTTTTTAGTTTATGTAAATAATCATAATTATTTACACACATTTCAATAACCCATGAAAGGGTAGGGAATAAGTAAATTACTCAAAATCCTACCACTTGTGCCATGAACGTTTTCACTATTCTTTCCTGGCTTTTAACTATTTATGAATTGGAAAGCATGTCTAATGTCATAAGGTTAGCAGGTCTCAACTCAAGATGAGGGCTATCACTCTCATGTTGAATTCTTTCCTTGTTAAGATAAAACTTCCCTTTGGCTGGGATAATTTGCACTTGAGTGGCACTTTCATATACAAAAGCTTAAGCTTTTAAAATTATTTAATAGATTACAAATTTAAGTTGACATCCTGAAGATTAATATAATTAAAATGAATAATGGACTCCTTTAATTAATGAGGAGTAATGAGGACAGACCCGAAGCAGATGTAATGTGGAGATGATGCATTTGGGTCATCTGAAAGCCACAGGGCATCTTGCTGACAGTGGTTTCAACATTTCAATTGCAGACAATAGAGAAACAAGGAAAAGAAAACTTGAAGTATGGTTGTTTTCTAAATGATAGGAATAACTCATTTCCCATTTTTACTATTTTCTTTACAAGCTTATTTATTAATTCTGTGTTAAAACTGTATTTCTTTAACATCTGCAAAAAAAGAGAGCAGATTTGTAAATTACTTTCCTGTTCCACCAAAAATTTAATACTTAAAAAAGTTATAATAGTAATCTTACTTCTAAGTAAAATTGGTCCATAGTTTTGGTTAAATACTGTCTGATTATCTAAGTATCAACATAGACCTGAAGTTTTTCATCTTTTTAGAGCATGAATCAATATAAATAGCATTATCAAAGGTCAAATGCAAATAAACTTTAATATAGACTTGTAAGTGAGAGTACATCTTTCTATCATTAAAACTTCAACAAGATATCTAATTTTAGGAAAAAACTCAGTAATTTGAGTTTTTATTACATAGATTATTTAGCATTTAATTTATAAATCTTTGGATTTACATTCCTTTAATGATGTAACTTTCTAGGACCCCCCCCCCCCATTAATTACTGCTAAAAGTGTGAACAAGGTCTGTCCTGAAAGTATCAGTTGCACAAGCTTTTAATTATATTGACATTGGCTCGATACTTTTGGGACAGGCCTCATAATGCTTTCTAGTATTTGTACCTATGTAAGTAAAATTTAGGATTATGCTCTGGCTGCTGGCTCAGTGGATTGGCACTGGCCTACAAACCCAAAGGTACCTGGTTCAATTTTCAGTCAGGGCACATAACCAGGTTGCAAGCCATGCCTCCAGCCAGGTCTGTACGTGGAGGCAGGTGAAAGGCAACCATGTAGTAATCTTTCTCTCCTTTTCTTCCTCCCTCCCTGCCCTACTCTCTGAAAAATAATGAATAAAATCTTTTTTAAAAAGGCTATAAAAATTAGGATTAAAATAATTTTAAGCCAATAGTGAATAGCCAAAGAACTATTTTCCTTTAAAGGATCCATATATCATCTGAATTTGGGAAAGTTGGGTGTAAGGCTAAAAGATGTTTGTTGTTTCTGTTACAGGCTTTTAGAGATAGCAAGTGAGACAAGGGGAGGGGGATATTCATTTTATATCAATTGGACCATCCCATATGTGCTGTTCTGTAACTTGAATTTTTACTTAATAATATGTCACAAACCTCATTCTTTTTAATGACTAGAAAATATCCCATTGCATGACTGATTACCTGGTCCCTCATTAGGATATTTTTGTTGTTCCCAGATTTCACATAAGGAACATTTAGATGAACGTTATTCATTTTGTAAACTTATGTAGGGTAATTTTATGGAAGTGGAATTGCTGAGTCAAAGAGAACTCACTTTTAAATTTTGAATAAATATTGATCAATTGCTTTTCAAAAAGGCTTTATCAATGTTCTATTTCACCCCTTGGGTGTGGATATTTTGCCACAGTTTTATCAACACAGAGTATCATAGAATTCTTAAATGTTTGGAAACCTGGTAGTTGAAAGGTAAGGGCTATGTGTAAGCTGCGTTTATAGCATTTTGTGTTTCAAATATATATAGATTCTGCTGTAATCATGGAAATAAAAAATTATTTCAAAGCATTACTGCATTAATTTACCTATTTACCATTATGCATTTTCTTAATCAATCAATAGCTACTTAGGCCACTCTCATGCAGAAATTTATGATTTTGTTTCTTTCAAGAAAGGGTTCACGGAGTATAAAATATGTTTGGAAGCCTGCAATTATTTGAGGCAATTGTCTGCATACAAATACTACCCAATAAAATGCAGAGACAATGACAGAGCAGGGCCTGGGATGAGGCAGCACTGGCAGGTACCCTTCCCCTTTGCACTGACACACATACCACCCCAACTGCTGCTGGATTCAGAGGTCCCAAGGAAGGATGAGGTCCCTCTCTGAGTTTTTTTCTTAAACAGAAATACAGGTATCCTTTGTCTTTTTTGTTTCCAGGTCCCATAGCCTTAAAATTCACTATTGTGGAATCAGTATAAGTAGATAACACTTTAAAAAAAAAGGCAGTTCAGCCCATGTATACAGATGACATAAGAGGCATGCTCAGTGTGTGCCACTGCACCTGAGGTCCTCTGGTGGCAGGCAACGTGCCCACTCCATCCCTGCACTCGCAGTGCCTGGCAGAATACCTGGCAGCACATGACGGAATGCATGCTATCAAGTCCCTTTGTTAACCTGTGCAGGGTGACATGCTTTCTAATCTTTCTCATTCTTGCTCCCAGGTGGGTTTTAGTTGTTTGAGAAATCCTTTTAGGAACTACTGGTATGGTGCTTTTGATTTAGACTTTTGCTGGAATGGGTGATAAAATATTTTAAAAGATGAGTACAAATTTTCTCTGAAAATAGAACTATCTGACTTCTTAAAAATGAAGCTTCCTATTACAAAGACAGAATATAGCCTCTTACTTTGGTACAGTTGATGCTATTTCAAAGAGAAATTTTATACCCATTACTGTTGTGGAGATTAAGTTAACCATAGTTAACAGTTCTACTAGTTACCTTCCTTCAGAGAAGATTGATTTGGTTGCTGACAGCAACTCTAAGTGAATTGATTATATCAAATGCCACATTTCTGACCACCTTGAAACTGCACAATTTAGAGGACAAAAATAAAAAGCAGATCCATCAATAAAAGAAGTCTCTCTGAAGTATTACCTGACCTCTTTTGTTTTACCTCTTTTAAAACTTTTTAAAAACTGAGATATAATTTACATACCATAAAATTCAACCTTTTAAAATCTTTTTTATTTTTATTGTTGACATTATTAAAGATAATAAAAAATGTACCCTTTAAAATGTTCAGTTCAGTTTTTAGTATATTCACCCATGACCACTACCTAATTCCAGAATACTTTCATCAACCCCAAAAAGAAATCTCCTACCACCAGCCCCTGGCAACCACTAATCTATCTTCATTTCCTTTTACTTTTAGTTAATAGTGCCTCTAGCCTTGGGGAGACAGTGACCACTATTCGTATCACAGGCCTTGAGAGAGAGTTCTGTTTCCCAAGCCGATTTTTATTTTCTGCCACCACCTCTAAAAGCTGTTGACCAAACACAGAAACCCCAGGGAATTCTCTGTAGGGCAATTACTCTTAGTCATATAAAAGAAAAAGTGTGTGCAGTGACTAGGGAAGGGCTAACTGATGAACACAGGGAGTACTGTCTTTGCTGAAGTACAGAATTGATTGTCATGGGTGACTGATGATCACATTGTCTTGAAGAGATAAAATAGGAGGGCAATTTTTAAAAAGTTAAACAAAGACATTTCCTGTCCCAAGGTTCAAGGTTGGGTTGTTAATTAACATAATACAAAAACCTCTGAACTTGCCCACAATTGTACCTGGCATTTTGTCTGGAAATGGAGCAGGGAGGTTCAGGAGAGGGCTACATAGGAAGGTGTGAGAGAGGAGCGCAGCCTGATATCCAGGAGCATATGGGGCACTCACGTCTAGGCCACATTCCCTTGTAGAGCAGGACAATTCACAGAACTCTGACATCAGACAAAGCCATTCTATGACCACGATGAGTCAAAAGAAAGACCCACCCACTCTGTGATGATGAATATTGGCCAAACCACATAGATGAACAACACATCCTCCTAACCTGGCGAATAAGAGTGAGTGCTGCTTCCTTACCAATCCCAGCTTTAGTTACCCTCATTTCTCTTACCTTCTAGGTAAGATGCCAAATCATAGAATTACCTGTTTTCTGATGACATTCAGTCCAGAGCAAGGCCCCACTTCCTTAACCTTCTCCAAAGTCCTATACCACAAGCCCAAATCCTATCATAAATTTCTAACACCTCTTGCTGAGATATCCCATAGTTCTCCCTCACTGAATAGAGTAACAGACTGAACTTGTTCATCTATAGGTATGCTTTTGCTGGTCTTCTGCTACAGGACATTGAAAGCAAAATAGGCCACCTTCTGCTAGGGTGACTTCCGAGCATACAGGGGCTCCTTCTTGAAACTATTTCACCTACCTCCTCGCCACAGGTGGTGCCTGAAATTCCTCCATCAGCAGGCTTTTCCTTTGGGTAAACACTTTCGTGATTATAGAAGTAAACATGCTCTTAGAGAAGAGGATGGCCTTTAAAACACTCTCAATCATAGATGTTTGACTTTAAGCCATCTGCTTTTATATTATTTATAAATAATATAAATAAATATATAATAAATATATATATTTATATTATTCTGTAAATTTCCCCATATTCTAGCCCTTTGAAATTAAGACATATTCTATGAGTCATGGCATCTTACATTCTCTGAAACAGGGTGATACTGCTGAGCTTCAGTTTCCTTAAGTGTGAGCTCTAGTGGTGGGTGATACTATTTCACAAAACCCAAAGTTACTGATGCACAACTCTCACAATTCTTGCAATTTGCTTGTGTTACAGATAGTAATGATGTTCACATCATATATCATTCATTACAGCAACTCACTTGTAAAATTTAAGTAAATGCAATTTTCTCATAATATCCATGAAATCACAAATAAGGTACACTATAGTTTTCCCCAAAATGTGTTAAAATATAGACACTATTACAAACAATTATAAAATGGTGGTTGTATCCCAACTAAAATAATCTCACTTATGCCCTGGAGTGGCCGTGTCAAGTGTGGGCGACACTGAGCTAGCTGACTCCTGGGTGTCTTCCTGTGGCTCCCATGTTTGGTGTTTCTATGGTTCTAAGAGGGTCACAGTCTGTCACCCAAATTTATATAATTCAAGGGTAAAGACTGACTTGGACAAATAAAAGAATGTACTATCATACATATTTTTAAACACAAAAATAGAACCAATTAACCATTTATATGACCTTTAAGGGAAGATTATTGTGTTGGAGTCACTGGAGCTTGAAGATAAATGAACTATGTTAGCAAAAAGCCTCAGATCTCTTGATACTTGAAAAAACACATAAAGGATTTCAGGTATGATCTCGTTTCAAATATTTTGGTAGGGATTTTGTTTGGAAAATTAAAATATATATATTTGTTTTGAGTAGTCTGAGAGAGCCTGTTAGGGGAGAAAGGATTTTACAAATTATGTAAACTCTTCCCTTTATTACCACCAGTCAGAGGTCCTCTAAGCTCTTGCCATTCAAAGTATGTTTGGTGGACATCAGCTTGGCCATGGCCTTTGTTAGGAATGCAGGTCCTCAGGCCCTAACGTCAGCCCTGCTGAATGGGAATCTGCATTTTGCCTGATTCCAAGTGATTTGTATACAGATTAAGTTGGGGAAGTGCTGCTTGAAGCAACCCAAACCTGCCTTGGCCACTGCTTATTAAAAATGGCCCTGCCAGGCCTTGCTGAGTGGCTTATTTGGTTTGAGTGTTGTTCTATCTAACACTAAAAGTTTTCAGGTTCAATTCCTGGTTGGGGAGCAAACAAAAGGCAACCATTGATGTTTTGCTCTCACATCAATGCTTCTCTCTCTTCCCCTCCCTCTCTAAAATCAACAAACATATCCTCAGGTCAGGATTAAAATTAAAAAAAAAAAAAGGTCCTGCCAGGATACATCCCAGGCCAAGTAGTAAGGAGACCAGAGGTCCCGGATAGATTAAATACATTGGATTCATGTGTTTCCCCTCCACCATCTTTGAGGAACACCACATTACACAGAAGACTTAGGAAGGGAACATTTATTTTATTTAGGGAAAAAAGAAATACCAATTTAAGGTAAACTCAAAACCCCAAGCCACGATTGTGGCTCCTCAAATGACTGAGGCTGAGAAGAAGATGAAAATAGCACTCACTCTCTTCCTTCTTCCGACCACTTCCACTGTCAGCTCCCATGCTGTCCCTGGCCCAGAACACACTTCTCCTCCTCTGTGAGACTGACAGCCACTGTGTGAACACCTGAAGTGATAAAGATCCACACACAGGAAAATATTTATGGGTAACCTTATTCACATGAAAAAGGAAATGCCGTTTTTACACAGAGAAAGCATAGGCATTTCTGTGAGAAAACATTTTTCCTGAAAAGCATTACCCCAAAGGACGCAATTGACTAAAGACCCCTGTTCTTTCCTCCCTCCCTCTCTTCCTTCCCCTCTTCCTACCTACCTTCCTTCCTTCCTTCCTACCTCCCTTCCTTCCTTACTTCCTTCTTTCCTTCAGTCAATACTCAACAAGTGTTTATTGAATAAATGAATAAAAACATTTTTCCTTGTAGGCAACGGCCTAGAACCCCTCCTTTCCCACTCAGCCGCCCTGGGACTCTGTTGTCGACAAAAGCCACCTGAGAGCACATTTTCTGCCATTCTAACAATAAAATCAAAAGCATTTAAAAAATTTCCAGTGACTAAGCATAAATTGGAGGGAGATAATTAGCAAACAAACAGCCAGCAGCTGCACACAACCATGGAGATTTCTGACATTTTAATGAAGAGAGGGACGTGGTTTGCTACACGAGTTAACTCGTGTTTACACTTGCATTAGCTTTTATAGCAAATCACCAGTCATCAATGTGTTAACTGAGCCACATGCCAATAGTTACATACAAAAGAAATTTGTTTGCTGGCTTGTGAACACAAAGGTTGCTGGTTCAACTCCTAGTCAGGGCGCATAACCAGGTTCCAAGCCAGGTCTCCAGCCAGGTCTCCAGCCAGGTCCCCAGCTGGAGGCAGGTGAAAGGCAACCAGATTAATTCTTCTCTCCCTTTTTTCCTCCCTTGCTCTCTGCCCTTCTCTCTGAAAATAATGAATAAAATCTTTAAAAATATGTTTTGTTTTTAGCATGTTCCAATTCTTTCTTCCCAGGTTTCCATTCTGAATTCAAATTACAGCAGGCTCCCATATTGCCACTACTTAATTTCTGTGCCCGATTTTGTCAGCTTAGTCAAAAATCTTCCCAACTAGCCTTTCGATTGTTGCTGTTGAGATGGTGAAATACTGTTGTTGGCATATCATCTCATGCGATTGCATGTAACAGTGGACTCTGATATATCCATATGAACAGGAGGGAAGTTATTTACCTGAGTTTAAAGGTCCTTCAATATGCACTCTTTGACATGGACAATATTCATGTCCTTTACTTTTTTTTCAGGTACTTTCTAGCAAGAAGAGCGGAAAGGAACAACCAGTTACTGTGCCCCTATTCTGCAATAGGTACTCACTGGCAGCTTGGGAAGAAAAAAGGTGGGCAACATAGTAGAAAAAGGTATATTACAGGTAATGTACCATGTTCCAGATATTGTTTTAGATTTGAAATGTCTAAGGAAGAAATTCTAACTTAATGGTTCTCAATCCTGGCTGTACAGTGGAACCACTTGGAATCTTTAGAAATATATCCTGATGCCTGGATCCCATTTCCAGAAATTTTTATTCCTTTGGTTGAGATGGGAATGGGTTTAAAAAAATTTTTTTTCAATTTTTATATTTTTTAAACCCTCAGTGCGCTGTCTGTGGGCTTTAAAATGTGTATTACAGTATTGTATTAATATCCACACATAAGCCAGGGTGGTAAATTTCTTAATATTACAGGGTAAACAATAGGCAAAACACCTTTCTTTGTGATTCTTGAGAAGATAGGCCAGATTTTGTCTTTTCAGTACTTGTCACTGGTTATATTGTCAATAAAATGCGTTAAAGACCTCCGTGATGATGACTGCAAAGTTTATTGAAGTCATATTCTCTGCCTGCCCCATCTCAAGTGCTTAACACATTTTTATCAAAAGAAACAATGGGCTTCAATTCATGAAGGAATGATGATGAGGTGACATGGTGCTATATTGATTATTTCCTCAAAAGAAGGAAGACATAGAAACCATGCCCTCTCTACCATTCCTGGCTCTATGAAACTTGACTATCTCCTAGGCAGCAAGTAATTAGCATGAGCTCTTTGCCATAGATGCATTAAAGGGCTCTGAGCCCATCCTGGGGCAGCTGTGGAGGTCCATGGACACTCCCCAGCTTTATCTGAAACTCCTCATTGACAGGGTCCAACTGTGATCAGGCAGGAGATCGGGTAGGGACATCAGACACAGCCTTAGCACCATGGTAGAAGAAAGTGTTCCATGGATTTGGGTAGCCAGTGAATGAACTCTGCTGGGAGAGTATCATCTTGATTTGTTTTTACTTGGAGTCAAACATTTGCCCTTTTACAAATTCTTCCCTCTTTGATTTGACTATGGTGGGACTAACTCTCAGGTATTGCATGAGATTCCTAAGATCAAGGGATAGTATGCATGTGTGTGTGTGTGTATAGTTGTGTTTAAATGTCACTTCTATGAAAGAGTTCCTTTAAACAATTTGTGATGCCAGAATCTATGTAGCATCTTGGTACATACTATACAAGATATATCATATTGTATTCTTATCATAGGAGCATCCAACTACATTACATTCTCTATAGACATTTGGGTATATCAGAAGTCACATTGTTTCACAAAGCCTGTAACACTCTAAAAGACATGTTCTGACATTGTCAGCCTCTTGGCAGATGTTAGTCTCTTCTCCAAATGCCAGAGTGATAAAGAACTCTCCACATAGTATCTGGAGATACTATGATGTATCTCCAGATACATCAACTGATGTATCTGGTGTGTGAGGTTCTATGGGGGATACTCTGGGAGAAAGTCACATGCTGCAGCACCAGCTATTGCAAATGTTGTCCCCAAGTATCTCACCTGGGAAGATACTAGCTCAAATGAAAGCATCCACCGTTTCTTAGACACACAAAGAGCAATCATTGGGGATACACACAGAACAGCAAGAAGTTTCTTGTTCCTCAGAGTTCTGTGAGCCCTAATTACATACAGTTCTGTTCCATGATACCATCTGGAAATGCGGACATTGGCAGGAAGAAGGTGGTACACTTCTGCATGATGGCATAATTATAAGAGAAGAATTCTATGAATAAATCAAACAATATCTTTCCCAGCTCTTGCCTCCTTTCTTGGTCCATTTCTCACTAATGCTGTTATCAAAAGCTTTACATTCTGTTCTTGATCACATTTAAAAATTTCTGATTTCTAGAATGAGGAGGTAGGATGATATAAATACATATGTATATTATACAATATATAGCTTCAAATACCTCATACTTTCCTTGAAGTTTACTTTTATTATAATAGTTCATCCCATTTTACCTGCATATTGCCTGTTTCTTTATCAACTCATCTTCTACCATATTTCTTTACTCCTTCCTCTTGTAATTATACAGTAGCCATTCTCTTTCTGTTGCAGAATCTCCAAAACTTTTAACCACCCATTTATCAAACCACCTGCTGATATTTAACTACCAGGAAATAGTTATGATAAAGAGAATCCGATAAGGTGCCAGCCATATTGTCTTCCTTTTCCCAACTCAAATAGTTCCTGGCATTTTGTTTATAAAAGATTGAGTACATTGCTCATAGTTTGATTTTCCCCCTTTTACATTCCTCCAATTTCTTAGTTTCTTCACTAAAAGGAAATGATCACAAGCATGTAGGGAAATATGTCTGAGAATTAGAGTTGGGCCCCAGAGGGGATATAACAGTTTGCTAGAGCTGCCTGCAAACACCACCAAATGGGTGGCTTAGAAAACAGCAATTCATTGTCTCACTGTCTTGGAGTCCAGAAGTCTGAGATCAAGATTCGGTTTTCTTCTGAGAGCTGTGGAGAAGATCTGTTTCATGCTTGTCTCCTAGTTTCCAGCAGTTTGTTCACAATCTTTGATGTGCCTTGGCTTTGGAAGAATCACCTTCACCTCCCCCTTCATCCTCATGTGGCTTTCTCCCTGTGTGTACCTGTCTCCAAGTTTGCTCTTTTTAGAAGGACAATCATTTTACTGGATTAAGATGACATCACTTTAACTTGATTACCTCTATGAAAACCTTATCACCAGATAAAGCTACATTCCGAGGTATTGGGAATTAGAGTTTCATTTTTGGGAAGGGGACACAATTCAACCCTTAACAGGGGATTACCGTTTTTGGCTCTGTGTAAGGCTGGACTGGGCTGTGTCAGGCTTCCTCAACAGTAGTGATGAGAGAAGGGCAGTTCCTCCCAGTTTCATTCTGCCTTTTGACTGCGTGACACTGGTCTCACTCGGTATCTTTGTTCAAAGGAAACAGTCATTACTGAAGAGAGTGAAAATAGTGACTTGGTTTAAAAGAACTTGCTCATCATCCCTAAGGGAGAACAAAACCTCACTCAGACTCTGCACATCCTTGTTCCTGTCCCTCCCCATCCCTCCCTGCTCCCCATTCCCTTTCTCAAGCTGTAACTACACTGACATTTTCTTCTGACCCTCCTTAGAAGTCAGTCCAGTTCAAGTCACTGCATGCTGCTTTGCACAAAGACAAAGAAGCAGCTTATACAGGTCTCTTTCTCAAATAGCAGAAACACCGAGCCTTCCCGCTGCAAATGCTTTGTCCCTCTCAGACATCAGCACAAAGCCAGTCACTGACCCAAAGACCATCAATAGGTTTTTCTGTGAATAGAGAGGTTAGGGGGATGAGCTGAAAATGTTACACCTGGAAGGTAAAGGAGTTTGAATGAGATGGGCCATGAATGGCAGAATGCACGTAGGTGTCCAGACAGTACTGCCTGAAGTGTTGGTCCATTTTCTCAAGCAACCCATGGAGTTGCCTCTCAGCCTCTGAGTTAGGAGAAGCCATGTTCCTTAACCATCTCTCAGGCTGAGAGGAACAAAGCTGCAGAGTTGAGTGGTGGTTTACAGGGTTCTGTTTTTGTTTTTGTTTTCCCAATGGGAAAGCAGGCACATTGTTCACAACTAAACCATTTCTAATCTTTGTGTTCTCCTGATGCTCCCACACCAATGGAAAGAAAGAGTACTTTTGCCTCAGGGAAACTTGTGAGCTGAATCAATGCCAAGGCTGAGAAAGCTTATTGAAAATCATCTTCTGCTCTGGCTGGTGGCACAGTGGATAAGGCACTGGCCTGTGAACTCAAAGGTCGCTAGTTCGATTCCCAGCCAGGGCAACATAATGAGGTTGCAAGCCAGGTCTCCAGCCAGGTCTGTAGCTGGAGGCAGGTGAAAGGCAACCATACATTGATATCTCTCTCCCTCTCTGCCTCTCTCTCTTCCCTTCTCTCTGAAAATAATAAATAAAATCTTTAAAAAAAAAAGAAAGAAAAGAAAATCATCTTCCAATAAGTTTGATATTAGACCTTCCAGAAGGTGACCACCAGGGCATCAGAGAGACTAAGAGATGAAAAAGAAAAAGCACATTTTGAGATTTTAATGAACGGCATAACCTGGGTGTGGTAGGAAGGGCAACACTCTTCCTCTGACCAACTCTGTGGCTTTACCTCTCTGAACCTCAGTGTTTGCTTTTTAAATTTTGCCAAATGGGGAAAAGAATTTCTGTCTTAAAGGTAAATATTAAATGAGATTATATATATATATATATATATATATATATATTTTTTTTTTTTTTTAAGATTTTTTATTCCATTATTTTTTAGAAAGAGGGGAAGGGAGAGAGGCAGAGAGGGAGAACGACATCAGTGTATGGTTGCGTTTCACCTGCCTCCAGCCACAGACCTGACTGGAGACCTGGTTTGCAACCTTGTTATGTGCCCTGGCTGAGGAATCAAACCTGCAACCTTTGGGTTCGCAGGCCGCCACCTTAACCACTGTGCTACCAGCCAGGGCTAAATGAGATAATATAGAATGGCAATGCTTTTACCTTGATGGGTCATTTGGAGACAAAATCTCCTGCCCATTTCAATAGAGGTATCTCAATATTGTTTTGATCCAAAGGTAGAAAAGGTGTGGAAAGGAAACTGAGACGCAATCAAAGTGAGACAAAGAAAGGAGTTGCTTAATGCGGGAGCATCTCTTGGTGCAGAACTTCCCTGCAAGGTTCCCCTTACTCTCATGCATTGGGTTGGCCAGAGCGAAGCCAGAACTACCATGCTCTCCACCAGAGGCTGCTCTGCCTGGAGCTCCCAATCTAGACTCAGATACATCTCCCTATACACACATGCCCATGGATTGACCAGGAGACTCTACTTTTGTTCTGGCATAGAACTTAAGACACAAAAGAGACTTTCTTTGGTTTTTATAGTTTACTCTAGAGCTTCTCTTCTCTCCTAATCTGTGAAGTGTGATGTAACTATTCCATATATTGTCTTGTCTCAGCACATGAATGAAGGGCAGGGAATAAGCTTTTATTTCCCTTTTATGCATTGAAGCTCTACCATGCTGAGCAGATAGTAGATGTTCAATAAATGCTTTATTAACTTCATTTCCACTTGGGCTCTAACTTGGGCTCCTGTGTTAGACCACCGCCCCCTGTGAACACAACTAGAATAGCTGGATTTTAAGAAAAACCCAGCGGTTTGAAGTCATCAGAGCATTACCAAGGCTAGCAGAAATTAGGACAACATCCAGGAGACACAAGGGGAGGCTTTGCCTCCCCTCCAGGCATCTGCTGATTTGTAAGACAGATGGGGCTGAGAGGCTGAGGATGCAATCAGAAGGCGATAGCTAGGCAATTATATCAATAAAGCAAATAAAGCAGTCACACACACACACACACACACACACACTCACACACTCCCAGAACTCTAAGAAAGAAAACAAAAAGTGATGGCAAAGAGAAAAGTTGAGAAGCTGAGCAGAGTTTCACAGGCTGAGGAAGTAGAAACGAGAGCTGTGTGCTCAGCCGGGAGCAGGGGCTTGGGTCAGCACCCCAGGCTCCTGTCATAATCCCCAAAAGGTTGTCCTGGGAGAAAGAAGAACCAGAAATAGCTCTGTGGTCAGCAAGGCTGAAACACAACTCCATATCAGATCAATCCATCCTAACTTCTAGAAGCAAAAGCCAATGTACTCTGGAGGAAGACAACATCATCCAGAAATCCTATAATTTTCTCTGTAATTATTCAATGGTATTTACCATCATACATATTTCCCTGACCTTACTTTTCAAATCTTCTTCATGAGATGTGGAAAAGCCATGAAGTCAGAAACCCTGGCCTCTAGGTCTGGTTCCTTATTTATAGGTTTACCTCATTTTGAAAATCTCTGTTTCGATTTGTGGAATTAGACTCTGCCTCACCCTAACGGTGCTGACTCCTGTGTTAACCACTTCTTATTCAGCCCATTGGGGAGGGAGGGATTCCTGCCTTAGGGTTATGGGAATGGCCAGACAAAGGACAACACTGGACATACACACCTATGCACAGCCCAGGGAAAGAAGACATGACATGCCCAGGAAGGCCACACAGGGGTGGACCATGGGAGCTGAATGAACAACGAGATGCTATGGGCGGCAGGCTTTATAGTAGCAAGAGGGTGTGGTGACCCTGCGTTTCATGGGATGATGTGATTGGCTTGTTTGAAATGTTCAATGGACTAGAACCTACTTATCAGGGATAAGTAGGAACTGTGCCTGGTCCCTTTGATAAAGAATTCTGTTTGCCTATAGGACATTATCAGCAGGAGCAGGGTGGGGTTGGGGGACTTGCAGTCTGGCCATTTGAGGCTCTCTTAATTCTACCAGTTCTCAAGGCAGCACGTAATCCTGAAATCCTGAGCCTTCATTTTAGGAGTGACGCCACACCTCCCAATAGAGAAGGCCATCGGAGCCCATTGGCTACTCTCCTGACTTATCTTGACTCTTTGCTTATCTTTCTATCTCATATTCCTTTATGTAAGTATAGCCTTATGGTTCTCACCAATGTTTGGGTCTTTATCACCTTGTATCTGTTGCAATAGCATCATGCAACAGGTTTCTGTACTTCCATTTTGCCCCTGGTTGAATCTACTCTTGTCATAGCTGACATATTAACCATCACAAAATACTACTTTAACCACACTGCTTCCCAATAGCTTCTCACAGCCCTTTAATAGCTCCCTGATGAACTTGTGATTTGGTTGGCCCAGGTGGTGTGAAAGTGCAATACCTGCTGGAATAATGGTAGACCAAAGGAGCTGTGATCTGTTGAGCTTTAAGAGCCAAGTCTCTGATTTCAGGATGAAAAATTAAATATTTACCTCCATGCTGCTACCTTCTAAACAAGATCTAATAATAAAACTTGAAAAGTCGTCAGTGCTGCCCTGGCCAAATGTGGTTCAGTTGGTTGGGGTGTTGCTTCATACACCAAAAATGTTGTGGGTTCAATTCCTGGTCAGGGCACATACCTAGGTTGTGGGTTCAATCCTCAGTTGGGGTGCCTACCGGATGCAACCGATCAGTATTTCTTTCTCACATCTATGCTTCTTTCTCTCTCCCTTCACCTTCCTCTCTCTGTAAAAACTATGAACAATGTCCTCAGGTGAGGATAAAAATAAGTAACTACATACATAAAAAAGTGAAGTCAGTACTAATTATTGATATTTTCTTTTCAATAAAATAGGTAATTTTAATTTTAAGAATGTGCCTCTTACTTATTGGAGTCAAAAAGAGCTGTTTTCATTTTGAATGATTAAAATGGTGTGGCTGTAACCATTTTCATTTTTCCTGAATTGATCCTTTGCAAAGAAAGATTGAGAAGATAGGTCCATCATAAAGGCATGCATTTTTCCGTGCTAAGTCCCTGGACGCCTGACTAGTGCAGGGACCAAGCAGGATCCTCATCATATAATTCCATCACTCATCTGGCTGACTTTTAAAAAATAGACTTTTTTTTTTTTTAAGAGCAGTTTTAGATTCACAGCAAAAACAAGAGGAAAGTACAGGAAGTTCCCATATGTGCCCTGCCTCCACACATGCACCACTTTTCCCACTACCAAGATCCCCATAGCATAGCGGTACATTCATAACAACTGATGAACCTGTGCTGACACATTATTATCAACAAAGTCCATAGTTTACATTTGGGTTCACTCTCGGTATTGTATGTTTTCTGGATTGGACAAAGGCATAGTGACATGTATCCACTATTGTAGGGTTATTCAGAGTAGTTTCACTGCCCTAAAAATCTTCATTGCTTTTTCTGTTCATCCTCACCTCCCCATCCCCTGGAAAACACTGATCTTTTTACTCTCTCCATAGGTATGCCTTTTCCAGAATGCCATATAGTCAGAATCATACAATATGTACCTTTTTCAGTTTGGCTTCTTTTATAAAGCAATATGCACTTAAGTTTTATCCATGTCTTTCCTTGGCTTAATAACTCATTTCTTTTTTGCACTGAATAATATTTCATTGTGTAGATGTACTACTATTTATGCATTCACCTACTGAAGGACATCTGGGTTGCTTCAAAGCTTCTGGCAGTTTTGGCAATTAAGACTAAAATTACATCTGGTGTACCTTTAGGCTTGTTTGCAAGCCTACCTGGATTGGCCAGGCCAAGTGAGAACTGTGGCGGGAATGCCAGTGAACAACAGCATCAGTAAGTACTGCTGTACAGGGGTTGCATGTAAGACACCTGATAACTATGCCTGTGCACAGGGCCATGTTATAAAATTCACTTTGGGGCACTTTTCAGGGATACCAGATTTCCCCAATAGAAATTATTCTGTTAGCCTCCACAAGCATTTATTGATTATATTCAATATTCAGGTGGATGATGAGGTGACTCTGATGACTACCTGCCCTCAGAAAGGCTTAAAAGAAGCGTAGAGAGCCCATTATGCTATAATATCTACAACAATGAACATTTATTGAACAAGTATTGATACTAATATTAAGTGCTAATCCACATACTGACCCAGCAAGGACATTTTACAGAATAGGAAATTGAGGCTCAGGCCAGTTAAAGAAAATTCCTCCTGAGCTGAACTGCAAAAACTTGAAATGCATTTACGACAACCTGGACCCACCCCTGTCCATGTGCTGCTGTCCTTAGGGGGCAGCTCCATGGACCCTAAGGTCCCAGATTATGTTCTCTATTGTTTTCTTTTGAAGCCAAGTGCAGGATCAAGAATGCATAGGAATAACTTCTCCTTGGAGTCCACACACACACACACACACGTGCACACACATGCACACACAATCATAAAATGTATAATAGACCTCTTGTCTATCAAGGAACCTGGATGCCTTCCTTACAAACTGGTCTCTTTGAGTTAGTGTAAGATGAAGGCATCCATTCAGGAGTGATTATCTACCTTCGGGAGAGGAAGGGAGGAAGGAAAGTCATTCTGCGCCTTTAGGACAACAGTCGCTGCTACATTGTTGGTCTGATACTGGACCATGAGTGTCCTGTGATAAGCCATTCAAGAGATATACTGACTTAAAAAATGGTAGGGAGGAATATTCAGGGGAGTTGAGAAAAAGAACAACCACAATAAAATAAAACATAAATGAATGAATAAATATATAAAGCAAACCAAAAGGAATTAATAAAAACGTAAGGAGCACTTAACGAATTAACAACAGTAAAACTAATATAAATAAACCCAAATGCTAATTAGTTGACAACAATAAAAAGTACAACATCTCAATGGGGGGAAAAATGGGACAACTGAAATACAACAACAATAAATAAATTTTAAAAAAATGCAATAGGTAATCTATACTCGTGCTCACCAGGGCTGGTCTAGCTACTGCCACTGCTGAATGACCAACCTACCAGCAAAAGGAACAGTGCTAACCATCCCTCACAGAGACCAACCCATCAATCGGTGAAAAGTTGATCACATTGCATTCCTCCCAACCTACAAAGACCAGTGAGTCCTCTTGACTAGAATGAACACCTATTATAGATTTTGATTTGCCTTTCTAACAACATTATCCAGAACTTCCAGAATGTTTCGTTCAACAGAATCCTGCCTTATACCACAAAGGACCAAGATATTCACTTTATATAGCCAGGGAGGCGTGCTGTGGGCACATGCCCATAGGGTTCACTTGATAGTATTATACACCTCTCCACCCAGAAGTTGCCAGCCTGATCGAATCATGAAACGAGTCAATGCCAAGGTATCTTCTAGGACACAATATGTTCCCTCGCATAATGATTTTTATGAAGGGCTGTGCTCCCAGTAGGTAGAATTCATGGGTCTAGGAGTCAAGGGGCAGGGATATGGGCAGGAGAGGCTGTGACTACCATCACCCTCAGCAAAGCACTTAAGACATGTATGCTTAGAGCACCTGCAAATCTCTGTCTGCAGGTTGAGAGGTCCTGGGTCCCAGCAGGAGAAATTCTGACACCAGGAGTCACAGAAATAGTCAGTCCTTGAACGTGAAGCCAAGACAGCTGCATGTTCACTTTGGGTTCCTTGAGCAAAGAGACTGGCAGGCAAGCAGAGGCGATACTCTTTGGGCCGCGGTAACATGGCTCATTGGCCCTGCTCTGCAGGAGTAGGTGGGCTACTTTTCCATCATTGAACAGGGTGGCATCTAGATAATCCATGAGGTTTCTCTTTATACTCTTTATACTTCTCTGCCTGACTGTGATGGTAAATCAGCAAGTGTGGCAACTCTGGCTGGAGGATGGCATGGCAACCAGGCTCAGGGATGAAGATCCTGATTCTGCCCCACGGGATGGACAGCTAGACAGGCAGATGCTGAGTAAAGTCGGAACTGCATAGCAGACGATCAGCATCAGTTCTGTCAAGCTCAGTTGTAGCAGTAGGGGCCGTAGTTTGTATCACTAATCTCAGGTTTCCCTGGGGAACTGAAATATCCTGGAGGAAGTGCACATGCTACCCTAAAATGTCGATCCCAGCACAGGGCAGTGGGCTGGAGTGGACCTGTGATGTGCTACCTACACACCCTCTTCAGGTCGGAGGCACTATAGGAGGGGTTTGTTCCTGCAGCCACTGGAGGGGTGATTGTAGGGGTGGGTGACTCTCAGTTGAGTCTCTCTTTAAGAATTATCCATGGCTGAAGGGAGCTATCTCACTCAAGGTTATGCCTCTGCAGGTTAGCTAGGATCTAGTTGACTTTAGGGCCCACAGGCCTGCCCCCTTGCCTCCATTTGAGACATCTCTGGAGGGCCATCCCAGCATCAGAGCGGAGGCTTCTGTTGTGACTTGTCTGGGTTCAGCTTCTCCCTCTGTCCTTCAGTTTCCCTCACTCTGGGGTGGTGTTGCTCCTGAGAGCACGCTCCAACCACCCACCTGTACCCAAATCCCCATCTCACAGTCTGTTTCCTAGGAAACCCAACTTACAATACTAGTGATTGGGCATTTTAGAAGCTGACTCCACTTGCTTTTTTTGTGGATACCAATCATTGCATCCCTGAAAGGCAAAGGAGGCTGTGTGGGAGAGTGCAGAAAGGTAGCAGAGAAATCTTAGAAACGCCCCTTCATGTCTAGGGCCAATGACTGGTTCCTAGGGTAGCAACAGCAGCAGCGGCAGCAGCAGCAGCAGCATGAAGCCACCAGTTCTACAGACTCAGCCAGGTTCCTTTCCTCTCAGTGATTCTCACAGAGCCTGGAGCCAGAGGACCCTTCTTGTTGTTCTTTTGAACAGGCTTCAAATCTGCTTTCTGTGGCATCGTTGAGAGGCCTTCTGTTAAGTAATCAGCCAAAGAGCTAACTATGGCCAGGACTGAAAACAGAAGTGCTCCTTCCACTCTGCTCTGAACTGTCTCCTCAAAAAGAAGCTAAGGGACAGTTCCTAAGCAGGACATGGTTTAACATCTTTCTTTTTAAATATATATTTTTTAGCAGCCCACAGTTCCAGGTAGCTTTACCCAAAAGGAAGCTTTACCCACCTCAAAACCATTTCTTCACCATTCAATTTTCTCCAACTTTTAAAATGTATCCTTATAGTCTATTGGTTACCAAAAAGATATTTAGAACAGATTGGAAACATAGAGAGAATGAATGAATCAGAAGATATCCCCGTGTGGTTTGGGGGCCCGGCACAAAGTAGGAATTTGATTGTGTGCATATTAGCCAGATTTTTCACAGTCTCAAAGGTAGAAGGCTCCCTGTTTTAACATCAGCATTGGAGCAGGACAAATGACAAGCAGAAGGATGAAAAATGGTAAATGAAGGGTTGGTGTTGCTTCTTCCCTGCCAGCAGACAATCATGCCAGGGGAATGGGGAGACCAGGCCCATCCGGCAGGAGACTCAGGACACAGGGTGCAGGTGCACTCCACCCCTTCCCCTTCAGTGCTCACTCTCCAGGATGAGGAAACAATGACAGGAGATGTCCCTAGCATCATCCTCTGACTCCTTTCCTGAGAGATGGGGTATGGATGTTTTCAGAAAGCCCAGGAGGCTGGTTCATGTTGTAAGTCTCTCCTCTCAGGCAGAATGTAGGCACTGTGAGCACCCACTGGTATGTGGAAGGAGATGCCGGAGATATTTACTTCAGCCTGTCCCTGGCTCCCTGTCACACAGGGAAGGGCTGATTTGTCTGCCTGTGCCACTTGAGAATCATCAGGCCACTAAAGGGCTAGTTTGCCACAAGGTGCATCAATGCAATGTCCCATTGGCCTCACAGTCAATTGCCTAATAAACTGACTCTCCTCTTTGCTCTTACCCAGACTGACCTACCAAATGTGCCCTTCCTTTGGAAGATGCCTTTACACCTCTAGGCTGGAATACACAGTTATAGGAACAAACAGAACTGATCCCTGCCCAGCCCCCATCCATTGCTCTCCTTCTGGGGAAGGGGGTCCCCAGACCTGATTCCCCTTTCTTCTCTCCCTAGCATCATCCTTTGACTCCTTTCCTGAGAGATGGGGTATGGATGTTTTCAGAAACCCCAGGAGGCTGTTTTTATCAGTCTGACCCTGCTGTGCACCCATCAGCACTAACTGAGCCAGGATGTGGTGATGCTGAGACACCCCGCCACATGCTCTTGGGTTGTGCTGATGGTGTAGTTCAGGTGACACATTTAAACACACACCCACGCTGCTTTCTCCAGTTCACTCTCAGGTGTTGGCAATGTTGGCCCTACAGGGGACATTTTCTACTGCAGTCCAGAAAGTTCTTGCTTTGTTTTCACTTAGAAATTATTCTAATCCATTATATGGCCTCAGCCTGGCACCATTCCTAGGCTCAGGAATCTATTTCAGCAGGACAAAGAGTACATTGGCCCATCAAGGGCACAGATAATTTCCTTGAAATTTTGGTGGTACCTTTACCCTGTCTGCCACTTGTTCCATCAGGAGCTTTTCCTCCTTCTGCTTTTCCTCCTCATAGCAGGTCCGGCAATCTCTTTCAGCCCTGTGGCTCCCATCAGCAAGATCATGAAAGAGATGAAAAAGATCACTGCTGTGGTGGAATGCGCTGGGATGATAGGGTCTTTCTAGAAAAATCTCCCCACCTTGACCAAGTTCTGTGTGCTAGGCCTTTAGGATGGAAGATGGCTGAGAAGGTGCAGTTCAGAAGTCTGGCCATTGAGGTGTGCTGTAGTGATCAAAGTGTGTTCTTCTGGAGGAGAGGAGGTTAGAGGGCCCCATAGAGCAGAGGGCTGAGTGGGATATTAAAACACAGCCCACCAAACTGCTGTGGGACTTACTGAAACAAATATGGGTGGTAGTATGGACCCTGGAGTCAGGCATTGAGGTCAAATTTTGCCTTGCTTTTTTGCCTAGGTGTGGGGCCTTGGGTGGGCAAGTGACATAACCTCGCTGTGTCAGGTTTCATAATCCATCAAAGTAAGGGAACAAAGTTCCTGTATAGCACGTCAGCTGGTTGTGAGAATTGGATGAGTTAACGCACATGAAGCTCTTAGCATAGTACCTGGCATACATTACATGCTCTGTAAATACATTCATTAACTAGTAGAAAATTTGAGAACGTTTGCTTTTAACTTTTCTGTGACAGGAAGATGTTCATCTTGCCAGGCAGACCTAAAAGTAGAGGAAAACCCAGGAGATAGAAAAGGAGAAGAAAAAAGCTGAGGGAAGGGAAGGGGAGAAGCAGGAGGCAAGTCCCTAGGTGTGTGGCAGGTCTTCCACGGGCCTCTATGGGCCTCCACGGGCCACGTGAGAGGCTACTCCCTGGAGATGGAATGAGTTATCAACTCCAAAATAGATGCCTTGCCAAAATGAGAACATTTACAGGATTTCTGAGGAAACTGAGAAGCCGCAAGGCCACAGCTGTGGAGGAAACACACTCCGCAATTTCACAAGCCAGCCCAGGAAATGATGCAGCATCAACAGTGAGGGAGATGATATTGGAGAGCCAAGGAACTCAGTCCACACCCGGAGCATTTGCTGTTGCATGTGTTGTTATATGACATCCAGCATTTTCTGCTGTTTAAATGTTTCGATGTTAATATGAAGCATGGGTATCTATCTAGTACTTCAAACATTCTGGTATGTTGGGAGAAGGATCAGGGAACACTATGTCATTTGACTATATCCCATGCCACTCATTACCTGGCAAGTAAGTATATGTTAAAAAACACCTTGATGTGGGTACCACTGAAGGATGAAGAGGGGTTTCCAGATAGACAAGCAGGGAGGGAATGAACATACCAAGTAGGAGGAATGATGTGTCACGAAAGTCTAACCATGAGTAAAGCATGAAGTGCAAGGAGAGAGAGATTAGGCTGAGGACCAAGGTATGTCAGGACATTGTGTGTCTTGCCTGAACACTTGAACTTGATCTTTCAAAGCTCTGAGAAATTACTGAATGGTATTGGGCTGGGGAATGTCAGCTTAGAAACACAGTGGGGAATGGCTTCAAAGGGGCTGGGATTGCATAGTAGGAACAATGTCAGAATCATTCTGCAATAATTCAGGTAGGACCACTAAAGGCCTGAACAAAAGCAGAAGAAATCCAGGCTCTTAGTCAAGTCACCTTCTGAAGCCAGTAGAAGTTGGAGAGCTTAATAAGAGAAGGGATGGTTCTCTGGGTTCTGGTTTGGTGATTGAGGGGGTGACAGGGAGAGACAGTATACACAAGTCAATGCAAAATGGAGAAGAGGAGATGAGTAGACAGTGAAAAGTGTATATCAATTTGAAGAGGGAGTGAAGTTAGTAAAAGAAGCTTTGCAAGGTTAAATTGAAAAGACAGCTCATCTGCTGTTTTGTATTATCTTTGCTACCTCTCTTCCTCTTCGGAAAAGAAATATTAATAAACCTTCTAAAGGTGAAACAACTAAGTGCTTCCTTTGTGACTTCTTTGGGTGGTTAAGTACTTTACCAAATTACCTCATTTGATCCTCAAAACAGCCTTATGAAATGAATATCATCATTTCTAGTGTAGAGATGAACCATCTGAGATTCAAAGGGATGTAGTGATGTGCTAAAGGCCTCAGAGTTAATAAATGGTAGAACAGATACCTGTCCCTTAGAATAAAGAAAATTTCAGGAAAGAAGAGCTTTCTGTTGTTCATATTTCTATATGAGGGAAATAGGCTAATAGGAAATTTGGATGAGCCCTGGCTGTGTGGCTCAGTGGATTGAATGCCAGCCTGCCTACCCAAGGGTCACTGGTTTGATTTCCATTCAGGGCACATGCCTGGGTTGCAAGCCAACTCCCCAGTTGGGGGCATGTGAGAGGCAACCACATATTGATGTTTCTCTCTTTCCCTTTCTCTCTCCCTTCCTCACTCTCTAAAAATTAATAAGTAAAATCTTAAAAAAGAAATTTGGATGAACAAATGCACTTTGGCAGTTTTATTAACATTGTACATTTATATGTTTATGTTTTCAAAGTATGTTCCTATTCCTTACCTCAGATTTTCTGAAAATACCTACATGGAACACCCAGGGCAGACGCTAGCTAGTCTATTAGTGAGCATTTACTGGGCATCACCACTGAGCAAGTCATCATTCACAGGGCATTTCCTAGAGTTTCATGTAATGGTCCTGCTCACAAAGGGTTTACAGCCTAGTAAGGAGGAGCTACAGGAGCCTATGAAACAACTTTAGGCATGCACACCGAATGATAACCGGAAGCTATCAACCTGTAGTTTTCAAACCTATTTCCCAGACCCTTATGTTTCTAGGGCAATGGTTCTCAAAGGGTGGGCTGATTTTGCCCCCTAGGGGTCATATGGCAATGTCTGGAGACAAACTCAACTCACAACTTTGGGGCAGGGGTGGGTGCTGCTGACAGAGGGTAGGGATGCTCTCACCATCTTACAAGGCCCAGGACAGCCCCCCACAACAAAGAACTATCCAGCTCAGAATAGCAATAGTGCTGGCATTGAGAAAGCTGCTCCAGGGTAATACAATAACTTGGTTTAAATTTAATTATTTTATAATAGTAATACAACTACAGATATGCTGCAAGTTATCACATACTAAAGTTTAACATATTGTACTCACCCAAGAATTAACTTGGGCTGCTGAATTAAATGCTTTCTTGGAGAACTTGAACTATATCTTCCTGGCATAGTGATTGTAAAGGAGAATAATTCTTAATAAGGTTACCCACTATGAAAAGTCTTCTAATACTTCCACTTAAGTCATCATAATAAAATTAATGACTTTTTGTCATTGTTTGTATGTCTCAGAGGTTTTCCAATAAACACACAGAAATGAATTTGGGAGCTGAAGCTGGCCCAAGACCACAAACTGTTATGAACAACTTCAAGTTCACATTTTTTTTGTATTTATCAAGCAATCTAATGGATTGACTTAAAAGTAAATGTTAAGTTGATGCTTATAACTTTGAATTAATGAAATACTGACCTTAGGGAAAAATATGGTCTGTGCTGCTGAAAAGAAGTCTGACCAACCCTTGGACAGAGCAAAAGACCCTTCGCCTGGCCTCAGAGTGTGTCATCCAGACCAGTAACATCAAGGTCACCGGGGAGCTTGGTACAAATACCGAATCTCAGGCTCCACCCCAGTTTTTCTGAATCAGGATCTGCATTTCAACAAGATCCCAAATGCAGGTGAGAGTTTGAGAAGTGCTGGTCTATAGGGCTTCACAGAAGTTGAGTAAACAGTAAAGACCGCAGGCAGGCTTGATTCAGGTTAATCATTCAGGAATGTGGGGAGGGCATTGTATGTGGGGGAAGGGACAAGACAAGGGGGGCAGGAATAGACTGACTTGGCCAGACAGGTGGTTCTGGTAGCAGAACACTTAGGAACAGCTTGAAGAATTTGGGGGCAGAGGAACTTGGGGCTAAGAGAGGCCGGTAGCCTGCACGCTCCCCCACTCCAGGGCTACTTGAGGCCCCCTTACCTTGTTGACAGAGCAGTCTTGTGGAATTCCTGGCCAGGATCGCCAACCCCTTCACCACCATGAATCAATTAAACCTTCAATAGCCAGTCCCAACTTCAATAATGAGTAGGGGCTCATTATTTCCATTTTCTGGATGGAGAGCCAGCCACTTCCAAAGCTGTAATTACTGAAGGTCAGAGGGCACCTGAGGCAGGAAGTCTGGTCTATAACTGCACATTCTTGGTCCTCCCAGCTTTGCCCTCCCAAGGGCACTGAAGTGGAATTGCTCACTGCGGCTGGGAGCCCTTCTAGAGCTTATAGGGCTTCAAGGAGCCCTGGCCAGGGAAAAAGGGGCTGTTAGCATCTCCACTCACCCTCTGGGGGAGGGATGGGCAGCTGAGAGGGTTTGCTGGAAAGATCATTGGGCCAGGGCAGCCATGGGGAATGGAGGTGCTAGGGAGGGTGGGAGAGGAGGCAGTTAGAGAGGGGAGGTTGGCCAAAGGAGGCCTCTAGTGAGGATACTCCTGAAAGAAATTGGAACTTGCCTAGTGCTCCATTCGAGCAGTGAAGTAACTTCAGCTGGGTCAAGAATCACCTAGTTTTCTTTAACAAGAAGAAGAAATACCAGACATCCAAATTGGAAAGAAAGGTGTAAAATTCTCATTATTTGCAGAGGACATGATACTGTACATAGAGAACCCCAAAGATTCCACCAAGAATCTACTTTAACTGATAAATGAATTCAGCAAAGTAGCAGAATACAAATTAATATCCAGAAATTATTTGCATTTTTATATGCCAATAATGAACTCACAGAAAAGGAAGTTTACAAAACAATCCCACTCACAAGTGCCACAAAAAGAATAAAATACCTGGGAATAAAGCTAAACAAAGATGTAAAAGAACTGTACTTGGAAAATCATAAGACACTAAAGGAAAAAATAGGAGAAGATACAAATAAATGGAAGCACATACCGTATTCATGGATAGGAAGAATTTACATGATTAAGATGTCCATACTGCCTAAAGCAATCAATAGATTTAGTGCAATGCCTATCAAGATTCCAGTGACATATTTCACAGAACTAGAAAAAATATTTCAAAAATTTATATGGAACCACTAAAGGCCTGCATAGCAACAGCAATCCTGAGAAAGAAGAACAAAGTTGGAGGAATCACACTACCTAATATCAAACTATACTCTAAGGCCATAGTAATCAAAACACCATGGAACTGTCATAAAAACAGATAAATAGATAAATGGAACAGAACATAGAGCCCAGACATAAACCCACACCATTATAATCAATTAATATTCAACAGAGGAAGCATGTACCTACTACAATGGGCTAAAGATAGTCTATTCAATAAATGGTATTGGGAAAATTGGACATGTATGTGCAGAAAAATGAACCTTGACCACCTTCTTACACCCCCCACAAGAATAAATTCAAAATGAACCAAAAACTTAAATGTTAGACCTGAAATCATAAAAATCCTAGAAGGAAACACTTAGGCAGCAAAATAGCAGACATTGCTTGTAGCAGTATTTTATGATATATCTTCACAGGCAAAGGAAACAAAGGGAAAAAAATAAATGGGAGTACAGCAACTAAAAATTTTTGGACAGCAAAAGAAATCAACAAAATAAAAAGACAATCCATAGAATGGGAGAACATATTTGTTAATACACCTGATAATATTTATAAAGAACTTACATAACTCAACAAGAAAACAAACAACCCAATTAAAAAGTGGACAAAAAACCTAAATAGATACTTCTCCAAAGAAGACATACAGATGGCCAGTAGCCATAAAAGATGCTCAACATCACTAATTATCAGAGAAATGCAAATTAAAACCACAATGAAATATTGCCTCACACCTGTCACAATGGCTATCATCAATAAATCAACAACAAGTGCTGGTGAGGACATAGAGAAAAGGGAATCCCTTTGCACTGTTGGTGGGAATGCAGATTGGTGCAGCCACTGTGGAGAGCAGTATTGAGATATCTCAAAAAATTAAAAACAGAGCTGTCTTTTGACCCAGCAATCTCACTTCTGGGAATAAATTGGAAGGAACACAAAACACTAATTTGAAAGAACATAAGCGCCCCTATGTTCAGTGCAGCATTATTTACAATTGCCAAGATATGGAAGCAGCCCAAGTGTCCATCAGTAGATGAGTGGATAAAACAACTATGGGACATTTACACAGTGGAATACTGCTTGGCCATTAAAAAGGAGAAAATTTTACCTTCTGAGATAGTGAGGATTGACCAGGAGAACATTATGCTAAGTGAAATAAGCCAGTCAGAGAAAGACAAGTACCATATGATTACACTTATATGTGGAATCTAATGAACAAATTGAACTAACAAGGAAAATGGAGACAGACTCATAGATGGGGAACAGGTGATAGCTAGTGGTGGGAGTGAGCAAGTGGAGAGACTGAGCAAAAAGGAAAAAGGATTCAATTCATGGACATGGACAACACAGTGTGGGGACTGCTGGGAGGAAGAAATATAGGGGACTAAATGGTAATGGGGAAAATACAATAAAGATTTTTTAAAAAGAATCACCTGGTTTTCTTAAACAGGCCTAACTTGAAGCCTAATGTGTCAGCTGAATTCTTTACAGGCTAGGTATAAACCCTGGGAAACAGTATGTGCAGCTTGGCTGGTGGCTGGAAGCACTGATTCTGACCAGGACCTTCTGACCAGCCCTGATTTTGCAAGGGATTTGGCACGGGGTCAGCTTTCTCTTGACTTTTTGAGAAATTTCTAAGCCAAGAAAGGCAATGAACTCAACTCTAGCAGAACAAGTGACCAAGAGACAAGGGAAAGTGCCGTGGCAAGCTGCTCTATCACATCAGGACTATTCTGAAGATGGAGAGGCTGGGATGCCCCTCCACCCAGCCCCACACTGCTGAGGGTATTTGTCCACATCAAGCTGGGCCCCCCTTAGCTCTGCCTTGGGGCTGACCCAAGGCTATGTTGAGGCCTGCCTCCCCAGCCTTGATGCTGCCCTTTGCTTCCCAGTTAATGATTCCCAGCTGTATGGGTCCTGAATTTGTTCAGAGTCTGAAACCTGAGCTCTATACTAGGTGGTTGTGCACATCTTTGGGGACAAAGCAAGTACTGTTAGTCTCTCCCCACCTGAGGATGCACTATGGCCTGAGGCCTAGGGAGTGGGGAGAACAGGGAAGCCACCCCCAACTCTTGGCCTCTCAGGCCTCCTGGGCAGGCTCCAGGCATGGGATCTGTCATTAAATTCAAGAAATGATCTTGGACAGAGGTCTCAGTTTAAAGAGCCTTGGACCTCACAAGTGTGGAGCAACATTGGTTTCTTGCCTCTCCTCCAAATTCCTTAAGCTGACCTTTCTGAAATTAAGAAACTGTTCCTGACAGCCTGAAACACAAAGAAGGGGTAATATTAAGCCAAGAACACTGTACCACAGGACCCTTCTTCAAGAAACAGCTGACCTAAGTTGGCAAGGGTAGGGAGAGGCATGAAGGTAAAAGCGGAGGCCATAAGTTCATTGTTGCATACCCAGCTAAGGGTACTACAGGAGGGGGTGCCCCTCAGCCAGGAGGTTGTGTGGGCACATGAGAATCTCCCCAGGAGCATTTCAGAGAAAAGGCAGAGAGAGAAAGAAAGACAATGAAGCTCAAAGCTGAGCAGTCAGCCTGGCCTCAACCTGGGTACCTGTTTGCGGTGCCTTGGAGAGGAAGCCAGACCTGGGTCCTGAACTGGATTGGGGCTCCTGAGCACAGCATCTGGTGGTGCCAGTGGAGAAGCAAGACACTGTCACTGCTGACATCTTGACTTCTCCAGGGGACAAGGAGGCAGTAGGGACCAGTTGATTTCAAAGCCTGAAGACCTAGACAAATATAGGATATAGGTATTATATATATTACACAGCCATTAAAATCATGCTTTTCTTTAAAAATACGTAAGTATATGGGGAAGTTCTCATTGTATATTTAAAAATGAAAAGAAGCTAGTACTATAAACAGTACATACATACAGATTCCTCTTATTTTGTTGAATACACACACATACAGGTGCGCACACACAGCAGAAGTGTGGAATGCTGAAAGTATGCTGACATATCAACACTGGTTAGCTCTGTGTAGTGGCATTGGAGGTGACATTTAATTTCTGTTTTTTTTTTTAAACATTTCCCCAATTTTCTATGATCAACATGCCTTGCTTTTGTAAATAGGGCAATGACTATTTACTTAAGTGACACCGGTTCTGCCTAAACCAGTGGTTCAGTTTAAACTGGCATAAAGTGTCAGAGTCAGTGAGCTGTGGGCAAGGAAGTCGGGCCTTGGTGGACACTGTTAGTTCCCTAAGACTACTCATCCCCTTTCTTCCCTCTTCAGTTTGTCCATGCTGTTCTTCATAACTCCCATGTGCCCTCCCAGAGCCACTCTCCACTTCTCTCTTCCTCACTTTGGGCCTCAGGATGCTGACATTTATAGGCCACTTCAAAATCTCAGTTTGGGTTTGCCTGAGAGGGGAAACCAGCAGGAAACTGAAATGAGATAGGAGCGCAGGGCCTGACATTGACTTTTCCAGCTTCCTTAGCAGGCTTGCTATGCCTCCCTTTGGAATGTTATGGTTCCTGCAAAGGGCCCCTCCACATAGCTCTCACTGTCTCTGGGTCTCCCTCACCCCAGTAGGCCTAAGGGTGGTTTACTGGCAAATTGTGGCTTGCCAAGACACATCCACATCCTAATCCCATGATATGTAAATATGACTTCATTTAGAAAAAGGATCTCTATAGATGTAATTTAGTTTAGGATTTCACAATAAGAACATAATTCTGGATTATTCAGGTGAACCCTAAATCCAATGACAAATGTCCTTATAGGCGAGCAGTAGAGGGAGATTTGACAAACAGAAGAGAAAGAGGCAATGTGACCATGGAGGTGGAATTGGAGTGATGCAGCCACAAGTCAAGGAATGCGAGCAGCCCCTGGAGACTAGAAGAGACAAAGGACAGGAGCTCTTGACTTCTGGCCTCCAGAAATGCAGGAGAGTACATTTCTGTTGTTGGTAGCAGGGTGTCACAGTAACCACAGGAACAAATAAATCAGGCAGTTAAGGTTTCCCCATTGTTACTAGCCCTGGAGGTATAGGGTGTTAGTGGTATTTTTTGTTGTATTCTTATACCTGTCTCATATCTTTGTAAATAGTCCCACTGTTAAACTCTCCTCCTATGACCTAGTTTTTGAGAGTCAACCTTGTCACCTGCCTGGAGCGGGTCAGATATGGTTCCTGTCTCACCCACCTTAAGCCTGTGCCACTCCTACACACAGGGTGGATCCTGCAGCATCCAAGCTGTCATGCTTACCTTATTCCCCTTGAAAGTGATTGGTCAAAGGGCGATGTGTCCTAATTTTGGCCAAATTAGAGGGAAACCAGGGGTCCTTCTGGGACAGTTCCTTGCTCCTATGAGAGAAACACAGGAGGAGATAGTCCTATCCTCTCTTTCCTCTGGATTTCTGTGGGTCTGGATGTGATGCCTACAACTTCTGCACCCATCTTGCCACTAATGTGAGCCAGCCAGTGGGCCAGTGAATCTACCACCTTGAAGGTAATCCTGATCTGGCCTTCTGTCATCTGAAATAATATATTTTGCTATTTGCTTATTTCGGAGTCAGACTTATGTTATTAGTGGCTGGAAGTATAGTAAATGATGGAGAATTGGATGGGTTATATGTTGCCTTAAGGCAGAAGGTCACAGGGTTTTAAATATCCCAGCAACTTTTTAAAATACTTTGAAAACTTGAAAAATCTTGATTAAAAAAATTCATAAAATACATGTGCACATATTTGATTGGTAAATATAGAAAAGCAAAATGTGTAGAAATTTTTAGTTGATAGGGGAGAGGGCCTGAAATCAAAGCAATAAGGTAAAACAAAATAAATTGCATATTCAGTTCAGCAAACAACTGTTAAATATGCTATACATTAGATACACAGTCCTGGGGCACCAAGTGGGAACAATTTCCCTGAGGAGCTCATTGTTTGTTTATTTGTTTGTTTTAAAATATTTTTTTCTTCAGGTTGTTATGTTTTATCCCAATCATAGACAACTAAATAAAAAAATCCTCTAACCAGCAATATTTGTACTGTTCACATTCTATACTGCTATTGACAATATTCTTGGTGAAAAATGTCCTATTAAAGTCAAATGAGTGCAATTTAGAGGCAGTCAAATAGAAAGGAATTTGTCTTGGAATGATCAAGTATGGGAACAAAATTGATCTATACCCCCAAATGCAAAAAATATATATGTTCTGCTTGTAAAATATTACCTGCAACAGTAGTAGGTATTTCCAAGGATCTCAGTTTAAAGATAACCAGTTGGAGGCTTGGGGGAAGCAATGATGGGGTGTCAGATCTACCCACCAAACTTCACAGAATGTAAAATGGAGATAAAGTCATTTCTTTACCAGGCAAGATCCCTGCCCCTTAATTGTAGGACCAGGAAGTAGACATCCCTTAGGAAGGGTAGATGGATTCCTCTGTCAAAAATCACTCCTACTGTAATAAGAAAATCAATAAAATATATTTAAAAAATAAATAAAATCTTACTTTTCACCTGTAAACAAAACAAAACAAAAACAAAATAAAAAAACCACTCCCACTAGCCAAATAGTTTAGTAGAAATCCATTCTTTTAGGTTAAGTTGGACAATCTCAGAAATCCTCTTTAAAATATTAGTACCCTTGGGAGGGGTATCAAATTAATTTGCAGCAGTAGGTGATTCTTTTAGCATTTTAACAAGAGCTCTGAGAGAATGGGACATGGAGGATAAAGAAGAGAGGGATTCAGGGACTTGTGTGGGAAAGACAGGACAGGTGGGACATTCAAAGTGGGAATCTTCGGCAGGCAAAAGGCTGAGTGAGGGGCCCAGAGATAAAGCACCTACTTTTGCCTCTCTCTTCAGTCCTATTTCTCATGTTTGCTTAGCCTTCCTTTTATGAGAAAAGCTTAAATAGAAGCCAACCTCATGCAATAAAGTTGCCCAAAGTTCACTCCAAAGAACATTGGTCGTACAAGGTAGTCTTAGAAAATGCTGTGTACGGGAAGCCCTTGGAAAGTCACAAGTAGCTTAGTGCATTAATACCTCTGAGAGGTCCTGCAGTAAAGGATTCTAATTTGTGTTCACATAATTCAGCATTGTCTAAGCTTTGTTTTGATCAAAGAACTCTTTATAGATGTAAATAATCATGTTTTAGCAACATCTTCTGAGAAATGCTTATCTGATGCTCACGGCTTTCAATTGCAGGGCTTGTTATCTGAGTTTTCATACTTCCTTCTGCCATTCCCCAGCTAATTGCTGCCCCATAGCATTGAGCAGGGAAGAGGCCAAATGTACACTGAACCCCCAGTTGTTTCTTGTCAGCTTTCCTAGCAAATGATTTGTCTGGGAACAGATTTAAATAATTCCTTACTTTATCATTAGCAGATTTGCCACGGATTGCAATTATCTACACTCTTCTTTCCTCATTAATCTGGAAAACTTGGTTTGCTTCTTCTGAGTTATTCTCAGTAAAACGTAGCTCCTTTAAAAGCAGTAGCCTCTTTATTAAGCTTCTTTTCATTATTCTGTAATCTTTGAAAAGACATTAAACATCTCTCCTCCTCCAGAAGAGTAGGTTCAGGGAAACTGCTGTTTTGAGCCAAGAGTATTTCATATAGAAGCATCACAGATGCCATGTCATGGGATGTTCAGGAGGTTGCCCAGAAGCTACCAAATGACCACATATTTGAGACCACAAGAGACAGATCCAAGGGCTCACTCTAATACTTTGCTCCTCAAAGTGAGCTCTCTGAACCAGCTGCTGAGAATTTGTTAAAAATGAGGGATTGGGGTGGAAGGGGTTCCACCCCAGGCCCACTGAAGCAGAATTTGCATCAGAACAGATTTACTTGTACATCAAAGTCTAAGAACTAGCAGGATCCATTCCATCATTTCTCACTTTTTTAATCATGTATTCAGCAAGTAATTGTTGAGTACCTAACCATACAGTAGGCTCTGTTCTAGCTACTGAGACTAGAGTGGTAAAAAAGTAGAGAAGTTCTCAATTCTCCTGCAGTTTATATTCTAGTGGAGAAGGCAGACATAAGCAAGTTTAAAACAAATGATTTGAGGAAGTGGTAAATGCCTGAAGAAATAAGAGTGCCATGGACTGGAAACAACTGAAGTTGGGGTCAGGGAGATGCAATGGTCAGGCAGTGTCTGTCTAAAAAAAGAACCTGCGCAATGAGAGACAGGGGCCACAAGACTGTCTGGGGCAGGAACACTGCAGGCAGATGACACATTTGGAGCAAAGTCCCTGAGATGTGGATAGGCTGGGGAACAGAAATAATGAAGGCTGGCGTGGCTAAAGCATAATAAATTAGGAAACTTAGAGGTCAGAGAGGAAGGTAAGGGCCAATGGTGCTGGAACTCAGAATCCTGTAGAGTGGGGCAGTGAAACAGATTCCTGGGTCCCGCCCCCAGAGTCTCCAGTCCAGTAGCACAGAGGCAGGACCCAGGAATTTGCGTTTCTGACAAGTTCCAGGTGCCATTGCTGATCCAGGAATCACACTTTGAGGAGCACTGATATAAAGCCTTGTGGGGCCTTGTGAGTTCACTTATATTCAATGTGTGATGAAACACCCTAGGAGGGTTTTAAGCAGGAGACTTACATGACCTGATTTTCATTTTCCTCTTTCATCACCAGAAGACTGGACTTTTCCAGTTATCCATTATCACTTGGATGTGCATCTCTTTCCTACTTTGCTCATCACCTGATTTGACCCAGTGTCCACTTGACCTCCATTTCCTCCCAAACATTCCCATTGTGTCCTCTGGAAGTTTCCCCCATCCCTTGTCTGATCAAAAACTCTTAACACGTCCTCAAGGCTATAACAGCCTTTCCTGTTCTTCCTCGACTTAGAGCCTGGCTTGTCCCAGGGACATTGTGTTCCTGCAGCTCTTTCTGGTACAGCCTGTTTGATCTTTTCAAGTTCATGAGCTTCAAGGCCAGGACAGTGTTGGTGCCTGCTTGTCCTCCACTTTGCTCACAGACTATCATTCCTATTCCCTCTTAAGAAGCTCCTGCCTAAGGGTATTATGCTTAGTGAAATAAGCCAGTCAGTGAAGGACAGGTATCATATGATCTCACCCATTACGGGACAATAATGAGCAAAACTAACAACAAGCAAAACAGAACCAAGTGTATGAATACAAGGAATAGGCCTGCAGTGGTCAAGGGGAAAGGGGTTAGGGGGAGGGGGGAGGCAGAAGCAAAGAAGGGGAGCAGCTTAGACAAGAACCTAGTATAAAGGAACCATGGACATGGACAACAGGTGGGATTGACTTTGGGGGGAAAGGGTGGGTGGGGAGGGGGACAAAGGGGAGCAAAAAAGGGATGGATGTAATACAACAACAATAAAATAAAAAATAAAAAAAAAGAAGCTCCTGCCTATTAGGGTCCAGCTGCCTGAGTCTGCACTAGATCACCTGTCCTCATTCACTGAGGGCTGCACCTTGGGTCTCCATCTTTTGCTCCAAGTTACCTCCTTTGTCAATCTCAGTGAAGTTAACCACACTGATGCCCCATCCAGCACCCTGGCATCTCAGTTTCTTTATCCTTCTCATCTTGAATGACTATTTCTTCCTCCATTCCACCTCAAGGTCATCATTTGTACCTCATCATCACCAGAAAGTGTCAGGTCTCTGCAAACCCTGATGCCACTCTCTTCCACAGCTTCCTGTCCTAACTGCAGTTGCTCAAGTGTCCACTGCAAAAGCTCTTCAACTCCACGAAGATCTCTTTTCTATCAGCCCATCTCTTTACTATCCATCAGTCACCTCCAGTGTTCACTCTTTTTGTGCAGCTTGGGGTTCATGGTCCCTCACCGTGTACTTTCCCTTCAAAAACTCTCCTCTTTGGAATCCTCTTGTTTTTGAGTGTGGAACTTACAAAATACTAAATGGGTCCAACCACTCATTTCCCCATGCCTTTATTCAAGTAGCTTAACATTACTATGGGAAAGCCATGTAGGTAAACTGTTTTCACTCCAAGTTCATGATCACAGACCTCAAAGTAGTACTCAATATTGCCAAGGCAATAGTACTGTGTTTTTCTCATAAACCAGCATTCATATTTTTAGAGGCCACTTTTCATGTATTTTTAATCTTTAAAATTCCCACAACCCTTCCTGCTTCTTACTCTCAGCTAATGAACTCTCTTCATACGTAATTAAGGAAAGAGAAGCTATTAAATATAAACTTCCTCATTTTTCCACCTTAAATCTACTCATCTACAATTGTCTTCTTTTCCTTTCCTGTAGTCAGATGTGTCTGCCTCCCATCAAAGGCCATCAGTCCACTGGGGCTCTGAGTGGACTCTCCCCATTCATTCAGTCATCCCCCATCAGTGTCTGCCTCTCTATTGGATCATTCCCAGTGGCACACACATACATCAGTATCTCTCAGCTATTTCTTCTGTAATTTATATCTCTATTTGTAAACAATACAGCTATTTTTAGCTTCTTCAGTTTTACTTTTTTATTTATTTGTATTAATTCTTTTAATCCTCACCTGAGGATATGAGAGAGTAAGAAAGAGAAACATCAAAGTGAGAGAGAAATATCAATCCATTGCCTCCTGTATGTGCTCCAACCAGAGACTGAAGTCATAATATATGTGCACTGACAGAATGTCAAACTCACAACCTTTTGGTATATGGAATAATGCCCCAACCAACTGAGCCACCTGGTCAGGGCAATTTTACACTTAATTAATTTTTCCTTGTTTATTTATTTATTTTTTTTTAATTTTTTTACCAAACTTTCCAGTTGAATTGCAAAGCCTCTCCTATAAGTTACAGGAATCCAATCCAAGCTGGCTTTTTACTCTTGAGTCTGGCACCTTGGCTTTGTGGCTAAAGTATAACTTAGTTGGGAATGTTGAGGCAGATCCAAGATGATAGAGGAGTAAGTAGAAGCTACGCTAACTCCCTCCCAGAGCCAATTTGGAACTACAACTCAATTGTAGAGAAATAATCGTCCTGAATAATCAACTGAACACAAGCTGGAGAGAAGCCATCTAAGTATGGTCAGACAGAAGGAACCATTTCATCACAACAAGGGTATGAGGGAGTGTGGGGGTAGTGTGAGAGAGCTAGCTGGGCTCCCATGGGTAGCAGCTGAAGTTCTGGAGGGAAGTTCTCATGGTTTCCCCTGAGAAGTGTGGGGTCTAAACCTCAAGCTGGGCTCTCCAGCCTACAGTACCAGAGCCAGAAAGGAACCAAGATAACATCCAGCTCTGAAAAGTAGCAGAGTTTCTGCCTTCCAGGGAGAGATGCCTGGAGACTCAGAGAGCCTCTTAAAGGGCCAATGCACAAAATTTTGTTAGCAGCCACTATCCTGGGCTCAGGATGAGGTAGGGCAGAGGGGACTAAAAACACTTGAGGAGAGTCTGGGGTTGGTGGCTCTGGGGAGAGAACTGAAGGAACAACCACCAGGATTCAGGTGCTGAGTCATTCCCACACTGCAGAGGCCATCTTTCTCAGGCAGAGCACTCTCCTTTGAATGGCATTAACCTGAGGGAAAGCAAAAGCCCCACCCACATGAATTACTCTGCTCTCCCTGTTGAGCTTAAATTGGGCTGCTGATTATAGCTTTAGGCTGTATCATTGATTAGTTTAATTTCTAAGGTGGATACCTGGGAGCTCTATGAGACTTTAGCTGACCCAAGTGCTGATAAACGCTTGCCTTGGTGCACAGCCTGGTTCTTTCTGCACACAAACAGGCCCTGCAGAAGGAGCTACAAGCTGTGGATCACTGATAGCTCCAAACAGGTTGACCAGGGCCAGTCACAAGCAGCGTCTGACAAAGGCCTATGCCAGAGTTTTTGCAGATCTACCTAATACATAGAAACAAATACAAAGAATCAGCCCAAATGGGAAGAAAAAGAAACACACCCGAATGAAAGAACAGGGGACTTCTCCAGAAGAAGAACTAGGTGAAATGGAGGCAAGCAATTCATTAGATAAGAGAGTTTAGGGTAGTGATTATAAGAATACTCAACAGCATGAAAAAAGACATAGAAACCATAAAAAAGGACCAGTCATAAATAAAGAATGTAATATCCGAAATAAATAATACACTGGAGGAAGTGTTGGTCTATATGCTTGCACATGGTCTCTCTAGCACGGTGGTCACAGGATAGCTGGACTTCTTTTATTGTAGCTCCAGATTCTAAGAGTGAATGTTCCAGCAAAGGTGGAAGCTGTATGGCCTTTGACTTGGACCTTGACTTGGGAAATCAGTCACATTGTGTCTCCATATTGTAATGGGTGAAGTAGTCAAAAGCTCATCTAAACTCAAAAAGAGGGAACATAAACCTTACTTCTTAGTGGGAGGAATGTCAGGGAATATCTGTGGCTATGTTTTTTTGTTTGTTTGTTTGTTTGTTTTTAATTTATTATTTCCAGAGAGAGAGAGAGGAAGAGAGAGAAGTAGAGAGGGAGAGAAACATCAATGTATGGTTGCCTTTCACCTGCCTCCAGCCACGGACCTGGCTGGAGACCTGGCTTGCAACCTGGTTATGTGCCCTGGCTGGGGAATCGAACCTGCGACCTTTGGGTTCACAGGCTGGCATCTTATCCACTGTGCTACCAGCCAGGGCTGTGGCTATGTTTTAAAACTATCATAGAGACGCATATGCTTATACTTGAATCTAATGTCTTTGGAGGGAATCACAAGAAACTGGTAAGGGGAGAAACTGGGGACAAAAGTAGAAAAGAGACTAACTTTGCCCTATAAGCCACTTTGTATCTTTTGAAGTTTGCTTCATGGGCTTAAACTACATTTTCAAAAAATTAAAAGTTTTGACCATGTCACAGCTTTTCCTGGAGCGCCACCTGCCCCTAGAGGCCATGAAAGTTACCAGTACACTTTGTTGAGCACCTGTTCAACAGAACGTCCTGTGATGATGGACATTTCCTATATTTGCACTGTTGAATACAGTAGCCACTAGCCATGTGTCACTATTAGAAGTAAAATTTTAAAAAATTTAAATTTAATTACTTAATCATATTAGCCACATCTCAAGTCCTAAATAACCATGAATGGTTAATAGCATCATGTGAGATAGCCCAGCTCTGGTACATTGAAAAAGTGTATATGGATGGTACAATGGCATAGGGCCTGAGGTTCCTAGGGTCAATGGTCTCCAAACATTTTCATACTTGTACTTCCTAAAACAACTTTAAAGAAATACGTACCTCCCTTGGAAAAAAATGAAAGTTGACATCTAACTGCTTCATCTTTAGTTTGAAAGTTTGTTTTTGTAGGAGTTATAAAAGATTAAACATTTCATAAGATGAGAACTATAATTAGAATTAATATTTCATGAGATGGTTTGATAAAATAGGTTTAATTACTGAATAATGCAGCCTGAATCTGAAAGAACTCCTGTAAAAATTCTAGCACCACTAACCTATCCTGCTTTCTGCTTTAGTTTTTCTAAATTTAGAGCAAATCGACGGGGGCTGCCTTTACCCTTAACAGAAATGCGTACAAGACAGGGAGACAGGAAGCCCTGAGGGGCAAAGATGCGTTAATGAATCATTAAAGAAGCTCCCTGGAAGCCAATATATCAATCTTCCTTTTCTTTTTCTCAAGGAGATTTTTACACTGCAGAGAAAAGATTCATGGTGAGATTATGATGGGTGGGGGGCACATGGGAATTTTTATGAGATGATTTTAGGAATCTGTACTTGGAAGTTAAAATTAAGACTCTGAAAGTGGCTTCTCTTTAGCTCATTCTTGGACATTTACCCCCTGAGTAATTAATAGACCTTTTTTGAATCTCAGCTTGAAGATGGCTCCATTGGAAGATGGAAACTGGACTGAGCACCCAGTTAGTCATCTGCTGCTGCTGCAGGCTGCTTAGTTTCCATTGGAACTCTCCAAGGGGTGCACATAAAGACAGTCTCCTGGAGCCTCTGGAGCTGAGGCAGGATGGCCCTGTCGGCATCACTGTCTCTGACCTCTGGCCTGTTCTCCAAGGCTTGTTCGTCACCAAGGTGGAACTACTGCTTGGGTTTCTTCCACAGAGCTCATTTCTCTTGTCTGGAATTTTTAGGCCTATTTCAAATGGAAAGGACCAAACTCAGTGTAGCTTTCTTCCAGGATTGGGAAGGGTCAGAAGGACAAGATTGATACCTTTTTCCTACTTGATTCTGCTGCAATAGTTCCTGCTTTCCATCACCCTCTCCTCCCTTCTCATCTAATTACTTCAGATGGAGTATACAACCGAGATGGGCTTGGGGAATCACAGGTCACTAGAATAGGGGGAGCAGGGCTGAGAGGAGCTTACTCAGTGCATCAGAGTGGGCAGTAGTCTAAGTAACTAAGCTGGTTGGACTGTCATCCTCTGTCAGATGCTGTTAAGTCTACCTGTGGGTTGCACTTGTCAAAATTAGCCTTCAAAGTCTCTGAAATTGGTTTCTGACATCTCTCAAGGTGGTGTTTATGAGCCACATACACCATCTCTCAAAATGTCCAAAACGGAGCCCTAGCTGGTAGCACAATGGATAAGGTGCCAGCCTGCAAACTCAAAGGTTGCTGGTTCAATTCCCAGTCAGGACACATAACCAGGTCTCCAGCCAGGTCTCCAGCCAGGTCCATAGCTGAAGGCAGGTGAAAGGCAACCAGACATTGATGTTTCCCTCCTTCTCTGCCTCCCTCCCTTCTCTTCTCTCTAAAAATCATAAATAAACACATAAAAAAAAATTGTCCAACATGGAGTCTATTTTTTTTCTGGCCAACTCAGGATAAACTAGTGCATTTTTGGTCAAATACGAGATAGGTAGTTGGCTTGCATCTAAGAATTATATTGTACAAGAAGTATATTTTTAAATCCAGGAATCATACTTAGTATGCAGGGTCTCAAACCCTGAGAGATAGGAACTGAAACCCCATGTAAGGGCAGAACAGAGATGAAAGCTATCTCTCACGCCTCCCTCCTACTCGCACAAATGATCAGTAATGGGCTCACGGGCAGAAGCATGGAGAGAATTTAAATGGCCATTTAAAAATCTTCCTCTGCCCCCTCTCTTGGCCCAGCAATTTATGTCTGAGTTTTTAAACTCAGCCTCTCTGCAGGATGCATCTCTGCTGTATTCCCTTGTGCCTTCACTATTTCTGATCTTCTCAGGAAGGTAGTAGGTATTTATGAATTGCCACTTCATGCCAGGCACTGTGCTAAGCAGCGTACTTACAAGTGCATCTTCAGATAAGGGTTAGCACGTAGGCCCTTCCACCTCACCCTACTCCCCATTTAAAAACTCCACCTCTGTTTACTTGCAGAGTCATAAAAGATATGAAGGGCAAAGAAGATGGATGACATTTGGCCCACTTCCTTGCACAGGAGAGGCCTGAGACTGCCAGGAAGTGGCAAAAGTGGTGGCAATTAAACACCCGATGATTAAATGAGTGTCTGAGTGGAGCCTGTCCCAGGGGAAAGCAGGAGGGACCCAGAGAGACGCAGCTACTGAACAAGTTGAATTGAAGATGAAGATGGATGAGTTAAATCTGGGAAAATAAAAGCACTTCATTTGCCAAAAGGAATGCCATCTTGACATTCTTCAGTGAATGGAGCTTAAGCCAGCAATGTATTTTCTCTAATTTTCTGCCTTGGGGTGACATCCAAAACATCAATTAACAACTTTGACAGCATGCCCTCCATTTGCCTATAATTGCCATTATAAAGAAAAGCCATCACCTACTATGAACATGGTTGGTTTAATAGCTTTTAAGACTTGTCTCCATTTATTTCATCATGTTAGACTTGGTGGTACATGCTCATCTCTTTTTGGGACTTGAGTCCATATTCACAAGATAATTCACACGCTGCTGGCTTTATACCCCAATCACAACCCCTTCATTATATTTTCAACTCTCTTTCCCCATGTGAGAGGGTATACTGAGGCAAGCTTTCAGCGGGGTTCTCCTTAGTCAATTATCTAAGTAGCCCACCTCACCCCACAGATGCCAGCGATGAAACAAGGACAAAGCAGCCAGAACATAAGAGGCAGTTCCTTTCACAGCCAGTGATGCCAGTTCCTCAAGGGAATCTTATTTCTGGTCCAGCACTGCCAATGACTGCCTTCTGGTGGTTTAATGATAAGTGGGTTGATGCTTTATTACCACTGTCACTGTATTTTATTTGAAGTACCAATTACCAAACTATCGGGGTGTTATTTATCCAAGTAAAATTGCTGGTGGTTCCCTCTTTAACTTAGACCCAGCCTTCTGCATGTCTCCCGGTATCAGGGCACATCTTTTTCCTATCTGCCTTGACACTGTCTGCCCTAGAATTATTAGTTGCCTTGTGCATTCTCTGTTCATGAATATGTTCAAACATACCCCCATGTGCAAGCTCACAATTCTGCTCACATTGCACCCCCCACGAGATGCCCTTCCATGCCTCCTCTTCCTTCAAGGCCTAGTTCTAGGTCTCTTGATATCTACTGACCATTCTCACACTTCACCAATGCTGACATCTTTCTCTGAACTCCAAGCCCTTTCTATAGACCTCCCAAGCTGCCCAGTCCCCTGGTACCTGCTTCTGCCTTGGAGCTGTTACTACATTTCTGCGGATAAGTCTTAGCTTCCCAACCTGATAGGCCTTCCCCTTTTTCAGAGCACGGTCTCTGGGTTATTTATGTTGGTATTTCCTTCACCCACCTTACAACCAGGTCTGGTTGTGTGCCCTGCAAGAGTAGGGTTCTATCAGGGGGAAGGCTGTACTGCACATGCACTATGCAGGCCCAGAGCTTGTGGTAAAAACCCCGGCCTTCAAACATGACACCTGTGGCTTCACCAGGGCTTCTTTGGGGCTCTCGCTCAGCCTCCCTTTTCCACTCTGGTGCCATCAGATCCTTAGGTTGTGCAGGCCAAGGTGGCCCTTGGGGATCCAACGCCAAGATGGGCTCTATCTACCATGTGGGATCATGCTGAGAGTCAAGGGCTGGGAGGCCTTTAAATGGCAGAGAACTTGAGATCACAAGTTGGAAAAGAACCAGGGAAGGCCCTGCTTTTGCTGTATCTCTCACTTGAATTCTTTAGAAATATAAAAAATAACCTCCTTTTAATTCCCTTCCACTTGACCACTGTGTCCACGGTTCCTAGCTCTGCCACCATGCCCCATGGCCCTCCCTCACTGTCCCCTGCAGAGGGTTTCAGCCCCTCCATGTGGGCAGGTGGAAAGATTCTGCTCCAGTTGTTCACTCAGGAAAGGCCATTGAGCGTCTGCTACATGCCAGTGAGCAAAACACACCCCTACCCTCATGGAGCTTACAATCTGGAAGAGGGAAGTCATGTAATAAACAATATACACAATCAATAATAGCATTATCTAATGTGCTAGAAGTGATTGAGTGTGCTGGAAAAGCCCCCCGAGGAGGGTGGGGAAAACCTATTTGGACAGTGAGGGTCAACAAATCACCTCAGATTTCATGGATCACAGAGCTCAAGCCTTTAAAGAGCACTTTCACTTATGGAATCATCACCCTTATCAGCATGAAGGAGAATTTTTTCAGGTGGAAACTGGCAACTGGTAAAGCTCAGGGTTGGTGGTAGAAGAGGGTCTTAGAACATAGTTCTTAGGATTTGCTTGGTAGCATTTGCATTCATTTTCCTAGGGTTTCCATAACAAAGGGCCACAAACTGGATGGCCCTGAACAACAGAAATTTATTGTCTCATAGTTCTGGAGGCTGGCAGTCCAACATGAAGGTGTTAGCAGGGCCATGCTCCCTCAGCAATCAAAGGCAGACTCCTTCTTTTCCTCTTCCTGACTGCTGGTGGTTGCTGATGATCTTTAGTGTGACTTAGTTTGCAGCTGCATTACTCTAAGCTCTGCCTTTGTCATTACATGGTACTCTCTCAAGTCTGTATGTTTTCACATGGCCATGATGTTATAAGGACACCAGTCATGTTGGATCAGGTCCTTATAAGTAGGGACACATCCTGCTTTGGTACAACATCATCTTAACTAATTGCATATGCAATGATTCTATTTCCAAAGAACATCACATTTTGAGGTACTGGGGACTCAACATATCTTTTTTAGAGGGATGTGATTCAGCCATAGCCATGTTGGATTGGGGAGAAATGGGGTGAGTGACAGAGAGAGAGGTACCCTCAGAGCTGACAGTCCAGCAGGAAAGAGCCAGGATGGCCACAGAAGTCTTTTGAAAGTGGAAATATTTTTAGGAAGCAAACCATTGTGAACACAAGAGCATGGGTTAGGAAGAAGATAAGTCTTACAGAGCAGAGTGAATGGAAGAGGAAGCAGGGTAAGGTTAAGGAAAGAGGAGGTTGAGGGAAGGAGTGGGTATCTGAGCCCAGGAAGACACATGGGCAATGAGAGGCACAGGAAGGGAAGGAAGAAAGCACGTTCTGAAGGACAGGAAACCACAGATTCAATGTTGGAAGTCTCAGTTTTGCAAGTAATTATTCTGGAATTCACTAAGCAACTTCCTGCATGAGGCTAAATGGGCAGTGGTGTTCTTTCTAGCAAGCTGCTGTTCTTCCTTCATCTTGGTTTGAAAGGTGAAAGGGCATGTGGGAGGAGACCAGAACCAAGGCATTTTGAGCCAGGTCCCATGAGCCATAGACTCAAGACCAGGTTCACAGACACCCCAGTTAGGGGGAAAACAGGACTGCTTGGAGGAACAGAGCTGCTTCCTTTTTTTAAAAATTTATTTTTATTTTTATTTATTTATTTGTATCAATGTGTGGTTACCTTTCACCTGCCTCCAGGCATGGACCTGGCTGGAGACCTGGCTTGCAACCTGGTTATGTGCCCTGGCTGGGGAATCGAACCTGCGACATTTGGGTTTGCAGGCAGGCACCTTATTCACTGTGCTACCAGCCAGGGTTTACAGAGCTGCTTCCTGTGGGAGCTGAATCCAGTACCTGGTCAGACACTGCCCACCCTTACCTCACACTGGGAATGGGCATAGCACTCCTCCCAGCTCTCTCAGGTGCAGAGAGAAACACCATTGCCCACACTACCATCCCTCCCATCTCTTTCCAAGGGTGTTCAGCCATGGTTCAAGCCAAGAAGTAATGAATTGGTGTGGGAGGAGAAGATTTCTCTATCTGGAGTTCTAGGGAACTATGTCTTGCTTCCTTCTGTACACTTCTTTGTGAAACACTGAATTGTTCTGGGTCAACCCTCAGCATATTTGGAAAGAAGGTAGCAGTTCCCCACCAGCCTTTTGGTGCCCATGATACTGGGCCACCACACTGGCCTCAGGTCCTTTCTGTAGGTTCTGAACCTCTCATGTTCCCTGGCAGTGTCTATCAAAATGTCCCTATTCTGTGCTCCATTTTGTTTCCTAATGGATAGCAAAAACTTAATTTGATAAATCAATCGGAAAAAATGTTGTAAAAAACTGAATGTGTTCATAGATTCTTAAGAGGTCTGCCTGGAAAAAGTTCAACTATTGTTAATATAATGAGAATGGTTTGCACGTTATCAATGTAACCTAGCAGATAAGGAGAGGACTGGAATGTACATGTATGAACAATGATGACTTCACTGTACTAGTCAGTGGGGGTGGTAGACACTGTTGAGTGAACGTGTGTATTGTGTGGCCGTCACATTCAAAATGACTGAGTAGGGCAACAAATCTGCATCAAATTTTTTGTTAAGCTTGAACATTCCTCCACAGAAACGATTTGGATGATTGAGCTATGGGCAACTGGTGGTTGGCAACTATCACAATGTGCCCACTCATGCAATTATGTCTCCTGTAGAGTGTGTTTTTGGCAAAACAGCAAATTACTCAGGTGATTCAGCCCCCCTATAGCCCAGATTTGGTGCCCTGTGACTTCTGGCTTTTACCAAAACTAAACTTACCATTGAAAGGGAAGAGATTTTAGTCTGTCAATGACATTCAGGAAAAAATGATGGGGCATCTGATGGCAATTGGGAGAACTAACTGCGTGAGGTCCCAAGGTGCCTACTTTGAAGGGACTGAGGCATCATTATTCTGTGTACAATATTTCTTATATCTTCTTCAGTAAATATCTCTATTTTTCATGGCACATGGCCAGATACCTTCTGGACATATTTTGTATTCTCGACTGACTCTTTTTGTCAGAGAATTTGGTTGTGCAGAGCAGAAACCCTAGGCACCTAAGCAGAAAAGTCACTTACTGAAAGCACAGGCTGTTGCTCACAAGGTTGGCAGAGGGGACTCTTCAGAACATCTTCTCTGTCACTGCCTCTGGTGACTGGACACTTGGCACTACTCCCTTGGACTTGACTTGGCCACAGCACCTGTGGGTCATCTCCACAGTGGCCTGGGCCTGTGTGCCACTTCTTCAAGCCAGACAGTCTTGAGCTGCAACATTCTGTTGGAGCACCCGGTCCTGGTCTCTTGCCAGCTTTCTGGAAGTGGGAAAAGGCCATCCATAAATTTTATTTCTGTAGTGAAATGTGGGAACTCTTATCCTATTTTAAGGTTCCTCCTAAATAGAAAGAGGGTTCAATTGTGGACAACCTGTTTACTACAGTAATATTGTGAATATTCATAAGGCCCTTTCAAGATAACTTCCTAATCCAAGATTGACTCTCCTGGGACTTCAGGTACATGCAGAGGGGTGGGAAGACTTGTCCCATGTCATAGGCAGAAGACCTAAGAATCAAACCTCAGTTCTTGTTGATTGCACTAGTCTCATTAAGTACCTTGTGCATCATTGATGTTCAGCCAATATTTGCCAAATGAATGAGGGAATTGTTGGGTCTTTCACTATGCAATCACGTGCTTAAATACATCATGGAGAAAGACAGGATAGAATTATCAACAAACAAAATCTGAGTGTTCTGGGGTAATTTATTTAATCTCTTTAGACCTCGGTCTCCATATCTTGTAAGATAAAAGGTTGGTTGATATCTAAGAACTTCCCTTTGAGTAGACTGCAAAAAGAATGTTGGTCATATATAAGACAATTGGGAATTTGAACACTGATTAGATCATTTGATGGTGTAAAGGAATTACTATTATTTTTAAGGTAAGATAATAATAATATGGCTTGATTTTTAAAGTATGCTTGTATTTTTTATTTTTGTTTTTTAATCCTTACATGAAGATATATTTTGTTGATTTTAAAGAGAGCGTAAGGGAGGGAGTATGGGCGGCGGGGCGGGGGGGGGGAGAGCAACACTAATGTGAGAGAGAAACAGTGGTTGTCTTCTGTATACACCCCTACTGAGGATAGAACCTGCAACCTAGGTAATGTGCCCTGACTGGGAATCCAAACTACAGCCTTTCATGTATGGGACAGTGCTCCAGCCAACTTAGCCTTCTAGTCAGAGCTAAAGTGTCCTTGTTTTTTAAAGATCCATGCTGAAATAATTTGGGATAAAATGATATAATATCTGGAATTTGCTTTGTAATTAGAGCAAGGAAGCAGGTAAGGAAATAGGTGAAAAAAGTCCTGAGTTGATCATTGTTAAGGCTTGTCAATGTGAACATGGCGGTTTATTTCACTGTTTTGTCTACTTTTTATATGTTTGACAATTTCCATTAAATTTTTTTTTTTTTTTTTTTTAAATTCAACTCTCTTTTCTTGAAACCCCTATGGTATACCCATCACAGTAAGAACTTGTGGTGGACACTGCTAGTTTATTACCTGACATCTCTTGCTCCCTGGATCATTCCTAAAAGAACCCCCAATTCCACCTAGCTACCCATTCTTTCATACACAGGCCCAGTGACTCAAGGCAAGGTGAACCCCCTCCTCTCATTAGTCCCAAACAAAAAGCAAGCCCAACCTTCTTGCCAATGATTGGTTCTGGGAGGACGTTGGATGCAAGGAGGGGTGTGCCAGGGCTTCTGAGAAGGTCATCCCTACTCCCCTGGAAGGCCTCTGGAGGCAGCATTCTCTCCTTAAATGCTGCCCTAGCTGTGCTCCATCCCAGAGGAAAGTCCCAGGATGAAGCTGACATGCTGGACAGTGGAGCAGAGAGCTAGAAACAAATAGACTCCTTGATACAAGAGCTGAACTGCTGGAGCAAACAACCCTGAAGCCCACCCTCTCTCTGGACTTGATTACAAGATATAATTATACTTGTTCTTACTGGAATTTGATTTTATGACCAAGAGTATGCTAACAGATACAGTGCTCAGCTAACACTCACCCTGACCCTGGTGGAATGAAGACTGTCCTGCAGTGACCTCTGTTGTTGGAGATGTAGAAAGGAATAGTGCAGGGGCAAAAGGGGCAGTGGTGGGGTGGGTCTATCAAAAGGTGGAGATACTGGCATATGCTGGTGCCATTTCAGTCCAGACAGACAATTCTTCCCAATGTCAGACTACCCTGCTTTGAGTGACGCTAACCTGCAGCTCCAGATCAAGTGTCAGCCACAGGGAAGTTGTGCCCAGCCCTTGCTGCTGCGGATTGCCTTTAGAACATGGTGGTGCCCGTTCCTTGGCAGAACATTCACCACAAAAATTCTGCAAATTAATTTGCATTAATAAGGGATACTGAGAAAGGCCATTAATAGGAGCAGGGAGCAGGAGAGGGTCTGTAGCCAGTGGAGGGCTCTGACTGTGCCCACACATTAGAGATGGAATTGCTGGTCTTCTCTCTCATCCAAATGTCCTCCTCCTCCTTCTTAAGGGGGACTTGAAATCCAGAGGACAGCATCCTTGAATTGAGCCTGGGGTCATTCATAAAGCAGAGAACTTCTCCTTAGTTCTCAATGAAAGCTAATTAATATCAAACTGCAGGAAACCTCAGAGTAGGGTCCTCTTGGACTCTCCCTTTTTCCACACCCACTGTGGGCAATCAAGCCCCGCACTTTCACTCTATTACTTCCCAGGATCTTGTGAAATCACACCCTCCCCTTTTCAACCTTCTCTGCCACTGCCCCAATGCAAATCATCTCCATCTCTCCCGGGATGACTCAATAGCCCAATGGTCTCCCCAAATTGATTCCTGCCTCCTTCAGCCCTGTTCACCCCACAACAACCAGAGTGCTCCCTTAAAAATGCAAATTGGCTGGGGGTTTTTCCTTTCCTAGAACCTGTCAATTGTTGCCCACTGCCAACCATGTTCTCTCAGGCTCTCCCTACTGCCTCCCACCCAACTCCCTCCCTTGCTCTCTCCCCTCCAGAATCTGGGATATAAGAATTCCTTAAAGAAAACTTTGGTGCATTTACACAATAGAATACTACACAGCAGAAAGAAGGAAGGAACTCCTACTCTTTGCAACAACATGGATGGAACTGGAGAGTATTATACTTAGTGAAATAAGCTAGTCAGTAAAAGACAAATACCATATGATCGCACCCCCATCGCAGGATAATAATGAACAAAACAAACAAACAAGCAAAACAGAACCAGATACATGAATGCAATGAATAGACCTTCAGTGGGCAGAGGGAAGGGGGGAATGGGGAGGAGAAGGCAAAGAAGGGGAGCAGTTTATTCATGGAACTAGCATGGAAGAACCATGGACATGGACAACAAGTGGGATTGACTTTGGGGGGAAGTGGGTGGGTGGGGAAGGGGACAGAGGGGAGAAAAAAAGGGATGGATGTAATACAACAACAATAAAATTAAATTAAAAAAAAAAAAAGAATTCCTTCGACGCAGCTGCTCTTTCAGTCCTAGACTTTCCACATACACTAGTCCCTCAGTTTGAAGTTGTCTGCTGTTCATCCCTTCCTGACATTTCCACACAGCCAAATCCTTTAGGTCTTAACTTAAATGCCACTTCCTTGGAGAGAATGTTTCTTACTCGAATGTGTCTTACTCTATCTCCCATGCCCAGCCAGGTTTACGCTAGCCTACTGTATCTTGCCTTTCTCTTTCATAATAGTTAACAGAAGTGGAAATCTTCAATTAATTTCTTTCTTTCCCACCAGATTTTAAGCTTAAAGAGGGTAGAAATTTTGTCCATACTGCTCCACACCATCCCAAACACCTGTCACCCTGCCTGGCACATAAATGATTAGTATTTGTTGGCTGCCTGTCAGGTGTAGCCACTGTTGAGGCCTCTCAGGAGTGTGGTTCCAATTACACATCAAAACCCTATGTGGCCTCTTAAACATCCATGGAACTTCACCCCTACCCGTTCCAGCTCCAGAACGCAGAGCACAGAGCACAGAAAGAAACAGATGTAAACAAATCAGAGTCCAATCGGGAACCTGAAAGCAATGTTGTTGCCATACAGGGAGACATGGCTTATTAGAATTCAGAACATTCCCCTCACAAACAGACATGTTTCTTGCCGTTTGTTCTAAAATGTTTTGCATGACTCAAAGATGCAGACTACACACTTGAAACAGAAAGCAAAGCTGAAAGGAAGAAAGGCTGGCGCCATATCCTGTTCCCCACAGCACACACCAGGGGAGACAGCGTCCTTGTCCTCCTGCCTCCTTCGGCAGTTAAGTAGAAGCCTTCAACAGCCCCAGGCCAGCGCTCTCTGCTCTCTCCCAGGCTGCAGGGAGAGGTGTGGCGGGAAAAGCCACAGCTCCGATGCCCAGGCGTGGGGACCACATGAAGTGCAGTGGATGGAAGCCCAGGTCCCGTGTCAGAGACACGGCACTGGAGTAGCCCCCCAGCGCCGGGAAGGGGAGTGACCCCGGGGGGCGCGCCTGCGTGTGCGCCTTTCCTCCTCTGCAAGAGGCTGTCAGGGTTATGGGAGCCTCATTTCCACTCTAGCTGTGAGAACACCCGTTTCTCGTCAGTCAGACACAGCCACTAGAAAGCTATCGCCATGTCTCCCTCTGGAAAAGTCATGGAGTCATTTTTCCTGGTATCATATCAGGTGGGGGCAGCCACTGCAGGGCCGGGACAGTCCAGTGGCAGCTTCCGGGACCCAGCCAGGTGACTGAGGCCACAGGGACCCGGGAGCCAGCCCTGTTGGGAATGGGGAAGGCGGCGGGCGGCCAACCCCGAGATAGTTCTTCAGAGGGCGCAGAGTGGGGGACCCAGCAGGCCTACGCCTGAACTCTGGCCCTGGGACCCAGACCTCCTTACCTCTCGGAGGCTCGCTGTCTCGAGTCACACGGGTCTTGCTGTGGACCACCAGGGGGATGCACATGATTCCTCCGCGTACAGGTGGCTCTGGATTCCAAGGGCAACTGGTTAGCACACAGGCTGAATTTGAGAACCGAACCTCGCTCCTCCTACCTCACCACACCGCCTGCAGAGGGGGTCTCCCCCACACAAGCCCGCCTGGTTGCCCTGGGCGGGAAGCTCCTTGACCGCCCCCGCCTGCCCCAGGCCACAACCCTCTGCTCAAACCCCTCTGCTGGGGCATCCCTGGCGATGGTGAGGGCTGCCCGGAGCAAGAGATAAAATTTCTTTGAAGTCCCTCGTTATCTTAAAAATCATGTGAATTTTTGTATCTGACTCCATGATATATTCATGCTCCTTTTAATGTAAATATATTATGTTCTTCCAATATTCACATTAAATGTACAGTTCGGGGGGAGCAAAAAGGGGATGGATGTAATACAACAACAATACAATTAAAATAAATAAATAAATAAATGTACAGTTCAGAGCAATTGCTGGGAGGAGGGGCTGGGCTGTGAGAAAGAGACATGACCCTTCACATTCTGAAACTTGTTCAATCCCCCCCTCTCCCCCTCCACCGCGCCGTTACCCTATGAGCTAGAGAGTTTCCTTTTTGTAAAAGAATGAAAACATCACAGCCTTTATAAAACAGAATATGAGCATCCCCCATAGTGTTAATTTCCTAAAAGAATCCCTTGTAAACAATGTCTGTGGTCCTTTTATCTCCACTGACCTTGTGAACTTGAGCATCCTGCCCCCTTAACCTGTGAGGTGTGACTCAATGGTACAGTCACTTGCAGGCACTGTCCCTATGCTTTCAATGGGGAGCAGGAGCCTCCTGCCTAGATCCCACTCTGATAATTAAATGTAAGCTTTGGCCTGAAGTCAGCTCTGCCCTAAGCCAAGGGAAGTGATAGGTGGGACACTTCTTAAGGCCCTGTCTGCTGTTTGTTTTTGATGAAGTTGAACCTGATGGGGATTCACTGTCCAGTGGAGTCCTGAGCTGGTAGCCAGCTACTCCAGGACCTGGGTGCATAAAGGGAGCGGGTGCTGTGCATGTCAGTGCAGAGCCTAGGGAGGAGGGATGGGACTGGGTGCTATGGTTCCGTGGCCCCTGCCCTGCAGATGAGGGGGTGGGATTAGAAAGAAGCTGGAGGCAGGCAAAACAGCTCCTTGGAAGCAGGACCTTAGAGACACAGGACCAGAAAATAAATTGCAACACAGGGCTGGGATGAAGGCATACTTCCCCACGTCTTCAGGCCTGATAGGGGCTCAAGGAGGAAGGGAGTACTCCCAGAGATGTTGGTAAAATGGCCACTAGTGGCTTCAGGGCAGCAGTGGGCAGTGAGAGGCTGGGCAGAAGGTCCTGAGAGAGGAAGCAGTTCTTTCGCACATAGACGACTTCAGCGTTCCAGAGGATGGCAGGCCAGAGGCAATGGGCCTATGTAATTTGTTAATGCTAATATGGCCTAATAAACATTCACACACAAGGGAAGGCTTGGGGAAATTCATTCTAGAGAAAAATGCCATCAATCAAGCATTAATCATGTGACTTTTTGTTGTTGTTGTTGCTTATACTGTACATGTTCCTAAAATCAAAAACAGAAAATAGATATACTGGAACTCTCTGTGGAGTAGATTTGCACCCTCAGAGTGGTAGCTCAGGAGGCTACGTACATATTCCAAGAAGCTCGTGACATTTGCAGACATCGTCTTTGGGAACTGACTTCACAGCCATCCTATGAGTCATGCTTTTGAGTCAGCTGGTTTGATCACCCATCTTATTCTTCAGATTTGCCTTTAAATAACTTTAGTGTGATTCCAAAGATAAAATTCTCCATCCAATGATTATTCCCTTTCACCAAGCCGGTTTCTCTGCAGATGTAAGTTTCTCGAACCAGTGCAGCATCTCTGGTTCATCCATCTTTGCCTACCCAAGCCCTGGCTAGGCCCTCGGAAATGGTTGATCACTATTTAGTTCTGTGGTTATTCCCTTCGCTCCACAGGGCTCTTTCCATCACTGTTGTCTCTTATCTACGTTGTGGACATTGAAACATTTGCCTTCTCTTCGCCCAAGTGTTTCGGTATTAAATGGTTAAATTTGTTCCAGAAAGGAGTCATTCTCAATCTGCACCCACCAAAACTCACAATAGAAATGCCTTCTGGAAGGAGCATCAACCGTTCAGCTTTTTTTGTTGGTTGACGTCACAGAGAACAGTCTGTCAACATTTTCCCCTACGTTGCTTTTCTTTTCGGGGGCACAGAATAGAGATGAAAAAGCACAGCTCTGGGAGCTCACAGAACTGAGAGCTGGCACTCAAGGGATTGATTATGCATTCACTTATTTATTACAATTTTTAAAAAATGGCCCAGCTGCTTCAGCTTATGCAAGCTGAGTCGCAACATTTTACTTGATAGTATTCTCATCTGGTGGCTACAGTACTGAGTGATGTAATGCAAAGGTTTTTTCCCAACCCTAAAAGAAGAAATGCAAAATTAAGTAAAAAATAATGTTGGGGACTAAAACTGGGATTCACACACTCAAGGGTTTTCAAGAAATATCCACATTTTAGCCTCCTCTTCCCTGTGAGTTAATCTATAGCAGCCACATTCTCCAGTGGTGCATGAAGAACCACCTCATCCCAAAGAATTTCCAGTCGTACTGATGCCTCTCATGTGACCTCACAGACCCAGGCCCAGACCTGTTCACCTGTATCTTGTAAAATGCCCCCGGGTGAATCTGCTGGGTCCATCTGGCTGAGAATATGTGATCTACAGCTCTGTGGTTTCTTACTTGTGGTTGTCATTATACCTGATCAATTATGTTTGGTCAAATGATGACCTAGCCCAATTCCAAATATCTTAGACAGAAGGAGAAATTTGTTGGCTTATGTCACTGGAAGCCCAGAGATAGGTTTGGCACAAGATGCTGTTTGATTAAGCTATTCACACAGTGTGGAGGCCAGGCCTCCCTCTTCTCTTAGCTTGGATCCCTCATGTTGGTGATTTTCTCCGACAAGCTCTGTTGCCACAACCAGATGGCTGCTAGCTGCTCTGGCCTCATAACCTTTAAGTCCATCGGAAAGTTAATTTCTCTTTCTCAACTGTTAGAATAAAATTTCGTGATTTGACTCTCTTTGTTGTCCAAATGGTTCCCAAGCAGCCATCTCATCTGTACAGGTAGGGTTCACTGGTAGAATACAGAAGCCGCTCTAGATATTTAAAGCAGAGGGGGTTTAACTCCTGTATCAGGTGCTTGCAAATTGTTGGATGGTCTAATGCAGCAATTTTCCGCTAGGGTGCCACAAGAATTATTAAAACTTGCACTGTCTGCCTATTTAGTCAGGGACACTGACCTATTTTCCTTTAGATTGTCAAATTAAAAAAATGACAACAGCCAACACAATAGCTATCCAGTATGAATGTCCTGTCTTGCACCTTAAATATATAGGTCATATAAGAGAGTTGCAGCTATTGGATCCATCTTACAATAAGGTTGCATCAGATTGGTTAATTCTTGGTACCAGAAATCCTTATATATAAGTATAGGCACCTGATTTTTTAAAAAGTCACTTTGGAGCAAAAAGGGTAGGCAATTATTATTATTATTATTTCATAATACAATCAAAATTAGACTTACTTTATATCAGGAGGGCAGTTGGAAAGGATTCTGTGGAGGAGGCTGGGAGGGTGCAAGGCTTTCCTTGGCCAGGCCTTGAGCCACATCCCCAGCTTCTGGGACTGGGGAAAGGTCAAGTCCACCTATAGCCTAGGGACGAATAGTAGGATGTGTTTTGTTGACCAGAGGAAACTAGGTTGGAGTGTAACCATTATACTGCTATAAGGAGAGGTAAAGACGCTGGGAGACAAACCCAAAAACGTCTTCTGTAAAGTACATATGATGCTTTATTGTTTACACGTACCTTAAGTTATGCTACTCCAGTTGCTTCTCACAAAAGCACTGTGGGAAGAAAGGTCAAATACTGTTATCTTCCCATTTTACAAATGAGGAAGTCCAGGCTCAGGGGTTGAGTGTGCTCACGTGAATCCCTTACAGCTGGTGAGGGGTAGTACTTAGATTCGGACCCAGTCTTCTGACTCCAATTCCACTCCCTTGGGCTGCAGCAGAATGTGGAAGAAACTTCTTTCTGAAACAAAGGTTCCAGGCCCCAGCCCTTGTGTGTGGAGCCCGCTGGGCCAGGGGCTGGAGCGGGAAGGCATCACTGGCTTCCTGGCAGCCGTGGCCAGGTGGACGCACAGGGTCATGGAGGACACTGTACAAGAGGCGTGGTGGGAAACTTGCATAAGCACTTGGATGCTTTGCCTGCCTTTCATCTGACCCGGTGAAGAATGAAACAGAGAGTTTCATGTTTGGTTGTTTAATGCGGGGCGTTTCAAGATACCACAGTATCATTTTAAATATCTGAATTTCTCTCAAACAGCAATATTTTTAGCATTAGCTACTCTTATGTAAATGCAAAATCTTCTTTGATAATAGATCAAAGCAGATCCCTCCTCCAAGCCTTCCTTGTGGGCTGGGAAATGACGGGCTTTGCACAAACCAGATCAGAGCCGCGCAGAGCTGCCATCAGCATTACAGATGCCTCCTGGGGTCAGCACCCAGGAAAACCTCCGCTGCTAGACCAGCAAGAGCTTCCTCTCCATCAGCTCTCAGAGATTTGGGCCACCTTAGTGACAGACATCTTAAACTGGACTGCATAGTGTCCGGTAGCACCACATAGTAAAGAAGGGGGCTTACTCCATGGCCGGGGGGACAGCAAGACTTGGTTCTTGGCGAAGAAGAGGAAGCATCATCTGGAGGTTCTGCCTGGAGGTCAGACCCTGCCGGGCCCCAGCTGTGTGCAGATTGCTCCACCCCTCTGGGTAGTGGGGCCAAAGATCAAGTTCGCCATCAAGGAAATCCTTCCTTCCCACGTGTGTGGCTGGGTCACCGTGCTCCCAGAATCCTTAGCCCCTGCTTTGGGCTGCTGTAAATCACCTGAGCCTGGGTGATTTAAATAACAAATATTTATTTCTCACAGTTCTGGAAGACTGAAGTCCAAGATGAGTGTGCTGGCTGGTGGTTTCTATTCTGGTGAGAGCCCTCTTCCTAGTTTGCCGGTGTGTCCTTCTTCCTGTGTCCTCACACACTGGAGGATGGTCCTCACACACTGGAGCACGGACAGAGAGCAAGCTCTTCTTATAAGGACCCTAGTCCCATTATGGGGGATCCACGCTCATGACCTATGTACTCCTCAGAGGCTTTACCTCCTAAAATCATCAAATTGAGGGTTGGAATTTCAAAACATGCACAAAGGTTCAGTCCACAACATCACCCTGCTGTCAGGGAGGCCTTTGGTAAGAGCTGGTTACTCCTGGAGTCCTGACCCAAAGTGACCAAATTGTGCCTTTCTTTTCATCCTCCACCTCAGGCCTTGAGGATGCCTTTATGGCATCCCACACAGTAAGCTGGTTGGTTCTCTTTTCCCCAACTGCTTCATTTTAAACAAAGTTAACAAAATACTGTTTTTATTGGGATGAATTTTGCCTTTTCCCAAAATTCACTTGTTGATGTCCATACCCTGTGATTGTGTTGGCAGACAGGGTCTTTAAAGAGGTAATTGAGAGTTGAGTCAAGGTCATCAGGGTAGGCCTAATCCAATAGGAATGGTGTCCTTATAAGGAGAGATTGGACATGTATGGAGGGAAGCCCATGTAAGGACTCAAGGAGAAGATGCCCATTTACAAGCCAAGGAGAGAGGCCTCCGAAGAAAGTAACCCTGCTGACAACCTTGATCTTGGACTCTGGCTGCCAGGACTGTGAGATAATAAACTTTTGTTGTTGAAGCCACCCAGCCTGTGGCACTTGGTTACAGCAGCCGTAGTAGAATAATAATACACCTTTACTTCAGACCAACTGTTAGTATGATTTCCTACCTCTGTTTTCTAGTCCTTTTCTTTTTTTTTTTAATTTTAAAAAATATTTTATTTATTATTTTTAGAGAGAGAGGGGAAGGAAGAGAGGCAGAGAGGGAGAGAAGCATCAATATATGGTTGCCTTTCACCTGGAGAGCTGGCTTGCAACCTGGTTATGTGCCCTGGCTGGGAATCGAACCAGTGACCTTTGGGTTTGCAGGACGGTGCCTCATCCAGGGTCTCCAGTCCTTTTCTTAATAGCATTCCTGACAACTTGCCCTCTAGATTCTGAGCAGGCAAGGAAGCCACCAGCAGTATGTATATGAATGAAGCCCTCTCCCAAGTAGGACCATGGGCTCATTCACATATACCTTCTTTCTCTGGTTCTCTCTAGGGCCAAGAAAAGGCAAAAGCTTACCAGGTGCTTCTGACTGGGGAACAGTCCAGGCAGGGAAGTTAAGAGAAGGCGAGGGCTCACTCGTACAGGACACACCTCCTTAGTCCCCACCTTTGCCATTCTGGCCAACTGACTTGCCACATATCTACACATCCATTTCTTCTCATCATTGGTGGCTTAATCCAGTGGCCCTTCCCATGTTTATCTCCAACTACATCTACACAACACACAGACACATGGATTGACTCACGCTTTCTAGACAGGGTTAGTGCCTTATCTCATACATGCCCTACAGGCGCATCCTGGTCACAGGTCTGTGCTGATCAGACCTTATCAATGATGATAAGTTGATGTACCCTATTGTTCTTAGCCCTTCATCGTATACCTTGGTTTCTTGCTATAGCATTTGAAATAACCATTGTGACATCTTAGAAGAATAAGGATTAACCGCATCACTAATGTACTAATGTACAGTACAGATCGCCTTTGCCCTTCAGAAGTCTTATAGTACCCGATGCTTTAAGACATCCAGTCTTTCCATCTGCATGTTCATGTATCTCCTGTCTCTATCAACCTTGCCATTGTGGACAGGTTTTTCCTGGGACCACCTGAGTCCTTCCCACTGTACCCAGCACAAATCCTGACATGCACAGGGGCTCAATTGGTTTTACTGAAGGAACAAATTATGCTCATACTTCACATTGAATTGCACTCATTAGCAATTTTAATTTCAAAGTACTTCTCCTTTTTTACCCTCACTGTAATTATCATTACAGTTAGGGAAACAGAGACACTGAAAGTAGAGGAATGTAAAGGAACCTATACTCTGTTTTTTGTTTTTTGTTTTTTGTTTTTTAATCTCTTTTTACTAAAATAATTCAGGTCAGAGAGGAACACAGGAGTTGGCTGCATAATCTCATGGCCATGCTGGGATTTGAGGTTATGTCCACTGGAGGAGGGCTGGCTGGGACTCAGTCCTGGGCTTGGAAGGGGCTGCCTGGGCACTGGCGTGTGGGACTTTTTATCAGTGGGTTGACTATCTAGAAGAGAGGTAACAACAAACAACATGCAGACCAAGAGGCCTGAGCGCCCTCAGCCCAGCCTGCTGTAGGTGATGGGACAGCACATGTTCTACTGAGGTGAGGTGACGGCTCTGTTTCCTGGAGTCCACCCCTAAGCATCCTGCATCACTTTTGTCTCACGTAGTGTTTCCAATATAAAGCTTATTTTCCAGTTTCTGTTAGCAATAGGAGTGAGTGTTGTATACTCTGGTTTTTTAAGCATAGCTGTTCCTTCATTCTCTTTGGGTCCAACACTCTTAAGATGAGTCTCTTCCAAAATAATCAGCATAGCACTTTCTGTGGTGCCTGGACTAAAGTAGGCATTCAGTGAATATCTGATGAAAAATATTTGGATGAATGAGTGAATGAATGAATATATGGATGAACAAACACCAGAGTAAAGTACAGATGTTCTTATTCAGCCAACCAGTACTTTAAAGTTTCTTAAACATATTCTCATCTTGGGCCTAATTGCCTTCACTTTGAATAATGGTCTTGCCTATGTTTTCACCAGGTTCCCCAACCTCAGAAAAAGCCATAATTGTGGGGATTGGGCCCAAATCCAGTGTCCCACAGCAGCACAACTTCCTCCAAAGTCTCCTATTTGGCCTTAAAAATTCCTGTGGATTGTGCATTCTACGCTATAACATAGCTGTGTTCATGCCTATATTTTTTAGTTACTTGTAGCTGAATGAAACTGATGTTCTATGAAGATGTGCCCTTTATTGTACCTTCTAATGCCTCTGGCACATCACTGTGTGTTCAGGGGTCCATGTACCCTGAGTGATTAGCAAAGGTTTAGGCTAGGGTACATAGAAAATATTAGAACTCCTACTTGTATGCACCTCTCATTACCCTGCCACTTGGCAAGAAAAGATATAGAGAGCCAGGCTATACAATCTGCAATTCCTTCATGTCTTCCTCTTCCGCTAGGTTCTGGGAAGGTCATGGGGAAATGAAGGTCTTTGACCTCAAAGAAAGATGGGAGAGAATCTTCTCCATTCTTCTACCACCTGGGTTGCTGGCTTGGGGAATCCCCATGGGATTTTCCAAAGTGGCACAGTCCTTCCTCAAGCCTGGTTGGCAGCAAGCAAGACCCCAATGCCCATCCTTTGCCAGCCCCTGTTCCTGGCAGGGAGAGCCAGGGCATGAGACCTTTCTTAGGCCCAGGGGTTTAGAGTCAAGCAGGGATGTTGGCTGGCACTCAGAGGCCCTCAGAGCAGTGGCTGCTGTCACCCATACAATGTGAGAAACCTGGATTGTTTGTGATATCCAGAGGTCAAAAAGGGAAGAAACTGACTGGTATGAGTATGCATGAGAGGGAGTAGTTTGATCTTAAATTGGGTGCATTTACAGTTACATTTTTAGCTCGCTATCAACAAAAGCCTGGAAGCACAACCTTTTCTGTGGTCTGCATTCCCAAAGTGTAGACAAATCCAGCTCTGGCTGCCAGAGAGAGGGCCCAACAGGGAAGAGATCTGCTAAAGAACGGCAAAGGTACTTCCACACCGAGAAACACACACGTGCTGAGCAGAATCAGGGAGTCCGGGCGCCTCCTGCTGCTGGCAGATGTCAGCGTGTGTGGGAAGCGCCTGGGCTGGGCAGCGCGTTACAGACACAGGTTTAAAGGCGCACCCTCGGGATTGGGACCTGTAGCTCTAGGGTGGTTCCAGGGAATTTGCATTTTATCTGAGCTCCTCTGTGGTGCTGATGGATGACTGTGACCCGCTTTTCACTGAGAGGACAAAGGCAGCCGCCAGAGAGAGAGGCTGTGGGGCTGTCGGTGGGACCAAGGGAAAGAGAGATAAACTGCAGGGTCCAGCAACCAGGGGCTGCTGGTGGGCTTGGTGTGCTCACTTTCACTGCAGGGGTCTCAAAGCAGGGGCTTCTCAGCCTGAAACAAGCAGGGCAACTTCAAGACCTCTGCACTCCGCCTCAGTGATAGTGATACAAGCCGGGAACTGGCCATGCAAATCAAGAAAAGAACCAAGAATCAAGAAATGTAAACAGAGAAAAGAATATTTAAAAAATGCATACAAGGTAAAGAATGGAGATGACCATTGTAGGTCCTCTTTCAGAATGCTAAGGGCATGGTGGAAACCATGGGTAGAAGGCCTTTTTGCTCAGTGTTCTGTTTCAGTCTATTGGTGAGGAGGGCGCCCTACACCATTTGCCTGCTGACTGGAGATGTGGGTAGAGGAGACGTGGAAGGTGCCAGAGAGGTAACCAGGGGTGTCTCTGAGGTGGCAGCATCGGGACGCAGGTTGCAGACTGGCCTTAGATAAAGGGAGCAAATGTTTTTCTGCCTCAAGAAGAGTCAGGAGGAAGGATAGTAACAGGCAGCCCAGAGCAGTTTTGTCTGGGGAGGAGAGTGGAGTTCTCATCTGCAGCTTCTGCCTTCTCTGTCATTTTGGCCCCAATCCTCCTATTTTCCTGCAGAGGAACTTCAGCCAGACGCCTCACCTGGCCTCTCTCCACACCCAGGCTGCCTCGAAGGGTGTTATGTTGCCTGTAGGAGCAAGAGCGCAGAGCACTGCATGGGCCCTAGCTCTCTCCTCCCTCCCCTTCCATGTATCTGCTCCCAGCTGTGTGAAGAGGAGGAGGCTGGCTAGGACCACTGTGGGGTGTGAGAACACCAACTCCTCACAGGTGGATCCCGGACGGGAGGCTGGAGGAGATGGCAATGCAGTGGTTTCCAGCCCTGCCTTGGTGGGCAGGAGTCTGGAACTCACCCCTCTCCTTTTATCACAGCAGCTCACTCAGCTCACATGTACCCTCCTTTGTTCCTACTTCCTGGTGAAGGATGGCTGCTTGTGGTTTTCAAAACTATGGATTTATTATTTTAAAACCACAAATCTCGTGCAACAGCCTCATTTTTTCTGATAAGGAGGCCCAGAGAATAAACTCTTACCTGATCAAAATCAGTTTTGATTTGGGTGTTGCGGATTTTCTTAAATTGGATCATACTTTTCATCCCAGTTGCAAACTGGAATCAACAGAATGACAGTGAGACAGACAGGTTTTCATTGAAAGCAAAACTCAGACCGGAGACATGGGCAATGGCCAACAAGCAAGCACAGAAGCACCAGAAGCAGGGAGGTGTGTGTGTTTCTTGTCTTAAAACAACAGAAATTTCTTTAATTCTGGATGGTACATGTTTGAAATCACCTCTGAAGGCTTTCAGAAAGAATCCTAGGTCTCTTTAGCTTCCCAGGGTCCCTTGGTTTATGGCAACATAAACCCAATCTGTTTCTATCTTCTTTTTTTTTTTTTTTTAAGCTTTTTTATTTCATTATTTTTAGAAACAAGGGAAGGGACAGAGGCAGAGAGGGAGAGAAACATCAATGTATGGTTGAGTTTCACCTGCCTCCAGCCACAGTCCTGACTGGAGACCTGGTTTGCAACCTGGTTATGTGCCCTTGCTGGGGAATTGAACCTGCGACCTTTGGGTTCGCAGGCCGGCACCTTAACCACTGTGCTGCCAGCCAGGGCCTTGTTTCTATCTTCTCGTGTCGTGGTCTTCTGTGTGTCTCTGTGTCGTTTCCTCTTCTTAGAAACACACGAGACCAGTCATTGAGTGTGCAGCCCACTCTAAGTGCATTCGTTTGTTTGGTTTTTGTTGTATCACAAGCTTATGATTACAGAGATTATGCATTTCCTCTTCTTATAAAGGACACTGGTACTACTGGATTAGGGTGCCCCCCTTATGACCTCTTTAAAGGGCTTATCTATGAATACAGTCACACGACCGGGATTGAGGCTGCAACATATGAATTTTGGGGTGCAATTAATAACAATCCCTTTAGGCCTGAAATGAAGGTGCTTTGGGTAGAGGCCTATTTTCCCACACATCTTATCCCGTGTCACTTGAATTAGGCCTAGTAAATTCTTGGTGGCTTTCAACAGCCTGACTGTGAGCTCAGAACACACATACTGCAGAGAGCTGCTTCCTTCAATTTTGCTCTTGAAGATCTGAAAGCTTTAAAACCCTGCCGAAGGCTGGGAAAAGTGCTCTTGTCTAATAAGACCCACGTGGGCCCTCTCTGTCCTTGGGAGGTTTAGGTTAAACTTGGCCCAAACTCTAACTCTATAGCTTCCCTAAAATTTTCTTGCCTCATTACCACTAGCTTCTTCTGGGCTCCTTGCCCAGGACGTGTGGGGAGGGCAGAAACCCCCAAATAGGAGCATACCAGCTGTATTATTCTGTATCACTCTGATGTTTTTCTCTTCCTAACATGTTCAAAGAATATCCTTTTTGATGGCTTTGCTTCCTCTCCACCTTCTTAACCCCTTGCATCTGACTGCCCCTTCTACCCACTCACCTGGATGCATTTTCTTGAAGGCCTTCTTTGTCTCCTAGAAACAAAACCCACGGGTGTCTGCTCAGTTCTTTTTCTCCTGAACTCTCTGCATCACTGATCACCTCTCCTCTATAAAACCTCCCTCCTTGTTTTCCATGTTGCTAACCATCCCCATGGCCCTCCTGCTTCATGCATCAGCTTAGCCACTTTTGCTACTTTAATAGATGCTTGGGTATCTAATCTTTGCCTTGGATCATACACTGCTAGGAGTCAGACACAATCATAGACTTGTACACTTCCATAGTCCGCATGGGCCTCCACACAACATGCCCAGTGCTTAGCCTTGGTCCTGGCTCATGCTAAGTGCTCCAACAACATTGGTGATCACGTCAATCTTAGCAATACTCATACCAGCAAATAGGTGTGCAATTTCCACTGTGAGCATTTTAGTCAGCTTTTGCTAGGTTATACGCAGGACTAGCCTCAAAATCCTACTGGCTTAAAGCAAGAAGGAAGCAGAGGTTTTCTTCTTGCTCATGTTTCATAACTCCTGCAGGTCAGCTATGGCACTGCTGAGCCCCGTCCAGCTCCAGCAACATGATTTTTCACTGTGAGAGTCCGACTGAGGGAATAATTCTCACCGGGAATAAAAACTGTAGATGAAGAGAAAAGCAAGAGACACGATGGCTCTTAACATTCCTTTTTGGCACAGGCCCTGTCACTTCTACTTACAATCCATTGACCAAAATTAGTCTGTGGCCAAGCTTGAGGGACTCATGTTGGGGTTCAGGGGGTGGGGGTGGGCGCAACAAGACACAACCAGTCATATGGCAACGGGGTCCTTTTATAGGAAGGGGCTTGTTGAACAATTGGGAAAAATTATTCAGTATTCCACAGAGGAGTGAAGCAGTACTGTTTAGGGACTGAACATTGACAGGAACAGACTTAAATGTATAAATTACATAGAAGGGTGATGGCTTCTGTATTTCTACACAGCGAAGGATCAATTTTAAGTTATGATTCCAACCAGAATATAACACAGTGCCCCATGGAGCAGGGCATACGGCCCCTGACACATTTGGTGCTGAGAATAGTCATCCATCTCCACATAGAAAGACAATAGCCATCAGAACATGCAGGTGGCAGACATAGGACTCCACAATTCAGGGCCAGATTTTTCAGACCTTGGTGGAGGAAATCAAAGTATTTTGTAGGAGACAATTGACAGGGTGTTTAATGGTTAGGTTCTATGTAAGAGCAAGTGCCAAGGTTGAGACATCACCAAGCATCTGAGACTAGAAGCGGCAGGTGACCCTGGGCAAGGACAGCATGGGAAACCCATGGTTGGCTGGGATCTGATGGGAGTGACGTTACACAGGTTACACAGGTGAGAGTTACACATGTGATAGTTATCGTCCTTTCCCTAAGGGAAGGGAACCAGAAACAATCCCTGAGGTCCTTTGTACAAAGAATAAAATGAATGTTGGGTTAGTGTGAATGAGCACTTGGAGTTGGTTTCATCAACATCTTAAGGAACCGTCACGTGTCTGGACTGAGTGGGATCTACTGTGCTAGTACAGACCTGGTCTCCGGAATGGGCAGAACAAGGTAACAGCCCCTCCATCCAGGACAGAACAAGGTGAACAGCCAGCCCCTCCATCCAGATTTTGGTGTTACCGAGGTTTGTTTGTATCCAGGCCTAAGTGTTCTGAAGGAAGGAGATTCATTCTTTCTGGAAGAAATAAGCCATATTCCTGGGACAGAGGAGGAGGCCCCTGGTGGGGCTGAGCCTAGTTAGTGAAGTCAGTCACTATGTCAGGGACATGGACCAATTGTTAGAGGGCACAGTGGGAGGACCCAGAGAGTGGCCTCTCCTGTTAGCAGTTTGGGCTGGTTCTGAGCCATCCTGGAGATGAAACTCAGGCTCCGAACCAGCTACAGCTGGAAATTCAATTACATCAAACTATTGTTTCCCAATTTCACTGAAGAATTTTCGGAGGCAGGGGGGTAGTTTACATCGCATGGCACATGGCGCCCTTCTTGTAAACCTCTTTACAAATTCACAAGAGAGAAATCAGTTTTAGAGAAATCTCTTCTCCTAAAACCTCCTCCTGCTCCCCCTAGGGAAATGGGGTAGGTTGAAGAGTGGGGGACTGCCCTTTCTTCATCTTTCTCCCATACCACGTCACACCTCCTCCTCCCAGGAAGGACCTTCTGCCCCCAGCAAGGTGAGAGGGGCTCCATTTACCCCACAAAGGGGTGACCCCCGCACCTCTCCCTCAAAGACAGCTTCCTCCCTCCCAAAAGCTTCACATAACAGCTACCCAGAAGAGATTTTCTCCATATCATTTTGTACTGTACAAATACACTTTCTGTGTGTGACCACATACCGTCATACATGCACTTACTAACTTCGAGAAGTTTATTTAGTGTCCCTTAACCTCCTCCTACATATGAGGCTCTGCTACGTATGTAACAGAGCCGGAGGAAAGGGGACAGTTCGGCTTCTTACAGAAGCGCTCAGACCCTCAGCCTGCCTGGACTACTGCTTCCGCATGGGTAACACAGAAATGTTACCTCAACTCTTTAAGTTTTGCATTCCAGAAGTATAAAATGGGGAACCATTAGTGTCCGCCCCATGGAAAAGGGAGTGGAATGTTACTGAACTCTCACAACACACACCGTGCTTGGTCTTGGTCCTGGCTCAGACTAAGCGCTCCAACAACATCGGTGATTACATTGATCTTAGCAATACTCGTACCAGCAAAGAGTATATGTTCCAATCTCATATTTTGTTTAAAAAACTTGTGCAGTTGTTTTAAATGTGTCTGCACATTTCTGTCACTTCCTTAAGGAACAGAGTCAAGTTCCCCTCTCATGCACTGGCTTTAGGGTCATGCTAACCAATTGAACTGGGCAAAAGCAATGACACGTGGCTTCAGAGGCCAGGTTGGAAAAGGTGGTCCAGCTTCCACCTGGCTCGCTTTCTTATGTTTCGGGAAACTTGCCATTAGGACCCAGAGGCCGTGCTGTGGGGAGGCTGGAGCACAAGGAGAAGGTGTGTGGAAGAGCTCTTGTCCACAGTGCCCACTGAAGCCTTCCCTACACGTGAGTCCGAGTATGTTGACTTCATTTGTATGATGGTCTGTGTGTTTTGTTTTGTTTTTGCAAAATACCTTTATATGTACATTCATGTGAACTTCATGATAACTGTGGGGCAGGTAGGATGATGTTAGTGCCCCTAGGCTAGATGAGAAAACTTAGGTTTGGAAAAGTCCAAGGTCACACAGCAACAGTAGTTCTGCTCTTTTCCCACAATACCATGACTTTGTAAATGAGCTGCCTAGAACCACACATCTTGGGTACCTGTTCCAGAAAGTTCCAGAATGTTTCTGAGGCCAGGAATGCACAGAATCATGTGCATATGCCCAGTTAGGGTGCCTGGCCAGGGTCTGCTCCCACCACACCGCCAGCGAACATGCTTACTCCTAAAAGTGTGGCATGGGGTTGGCACCTGTCTGGAACAGATGACTGGTAGTAACCCTGTCTCACATTGAAAGACACATATTTGGTTGACAGTTTGAACTTATTGAAAGATCAAGGTTATTCACAGAACCTAATATAAAACATACACTTTATAGTAGTTATCAGATTTTCGGGAATGCTTTCCTTTCTTTCTTGTCTCCTTTACAATTTAATTAGAATTGAGTACAGAAAGTTGAATAAGAAAAACCGGGTCTGTCCTTTAATGGCCTAGTTCCATCACCACCTTTGCTCATGGGAGAAACATATATTATGGCCTCCCAGGATCTCATCACTTGGAGCGATTGCCAGAGTTGAGTGCACACACTACAGGTGCAATGAGTGATAACCCTCTGTGGTCAGAGAGAGAAGTGTAAAACCTTTTATTTCTGTTCTATTCATCTCAGTCTTTCCTAATTTTGATTTTGTATGCACACATACACATGGTATGTCCTCAGTTTTATTTTTATTTTAGAGATAGGAATTTCTGTTAGTCAAGTTTGAAAACCACTGCTTCGGAGCAAGGAAAGCTACTCTTTGAGGCAGGAACTACACCTTTTCTTTATTTTGTTCTCTGAGCAGAAAGCTGCAGGCTCCCTGTGTGTCAGTTGCTATGGGCTGCTGTCTTTGAACTGACCCAGTTGCTTTGTGAGGCACAAGACACACACTTCCCCTCAATCTTAATGTGCCTCACCTGCTCCAGGTTGCTTTGGACATAGGGCAAGAGCGGGGAAGCCAGGAGAAAGAGGAAGAAACAGTCTCTCTTGGCCTTTGCCAATCGGGCTCAAACAGATGGCTGGTCCAGAGAGGGCCTGTGCATTTCTCCAACCGATTCTTGCATGCTTTCTTTTCCAGCTTCTGCAAACTTTTGCTTCCCATTCTTTGCCAAATAAATCACAACAGTCATGGTCAGCCAGCAATCACAGGCTCCGGAACCTCTGTGCCTGTTTTGAAATTTGAAAGAACCTACCAATTTGAGATAATCCCTATTTGATTGGAAAAGGGGGACAGAGCCTGGAAAAGGTCACAGAAGATTTCCTAAGGATATTGTCCCTGACCATTGAAAGCCTTTAAAGATTAACTTGGCAGGGAAAGCTATGTTCTAGGGGACACAGTTACAGTCCAGGGATGAAAGCCATGGTGACCAGGCCTCCTGGGCCTGCATGCAGGGTGCCGCAGCACCCAGGTTGCTGAGCACACAGGAGACCTTGTGGAGGCCCTGACTCTGGGAGCTATGTGTTTAGCTAAACCATCTCCCTCCATCAGTGCCTGACAAATTTGGCCCCTGCTTTTAGCAAGAAGGGTCCAAGGTTACACAGCCTGAAAAGTCTAAGTAGGTATTGAGACATAAACTTCCAATTAATAAATAAATAATATTCCTTAACAGCACTTAACTCCCCTCTTTTAAAAGCATGCCTTGGTGTATCATCTCTTTTCATGGCCATGCTTGTCTTCTGTGTGCAACTGATCCCAGGACAAGATGAACACTTTTCTCCTGCCCTCCAAGTCTTCAAACCTGTGGGGAGCTTCCTGACTCCTGCCTGATTCAAAATCTTACTCCTCTCAAGAAGATCTGCATTTATATCAGGAAAGAGAAACAAAGGGTTAAATGGACCCTCTTAACTGACCAGTCCACAGAAGACTGATTCTTTCTTTAAGATATGTGAGGGCTACACCATGGGTGGATGAAGGAACTGAGTATGGCTCAGTCTCTATTATGAAAAGTAATAATGATACTAATAGCTGGATTTGCATAGCACTTAATTCCATGCCTATCACTCACATAATTTATTTAATCCTTAAGCAATTTTGTGAGGTAGATTCTATTATTCCCATTTTTCAGGATGAAATGAAGGCTTGAAGGTTGTATTTGCCTAAGGTCTCACAGCTATCTAATGATTGGATTCACACCCTTGGAGGTGGGGCCCTGGATCTTTCTAGTGGTCAAGGGTCAGTCCGTATCAAATTCAGTCTTTTGAGTCAAATACACTTTTCCTTGCACTAAACTCTGCAGTCCCCAGTTTGAGTGATTTTAAGTTGCTTAAAATTTTCACATCTTGAGCCAGTCGCTCATTTGAAGAGACCATTCCAATTTCACTCTGAGGCTGAAGGTTAGAAGTTCTGCTTCTCCTCTGGTTACTGCAGCCATTCACTTAACTTCCTGGAGAAAATAATTTGCAGACTCGTTTATTGGGAAATCATTTTGCTGGTTTATTTCTGCATGTGGCATTATGAATAGTAGAGTTCATCTAAGAAATAACCTCGGAGGTCGATCTATAAAGTGGGCTGGGCGCAGAGAACCAGGAAAGGTCTCTATGATGCAGTTTTCTTTGTCAGAACTGCCCTGGACAGGTAGCCACTGGTACCTTTAAAGATTTCCTGGGAAGACACAGCAGCTCTAGACACACCTCACCTTTATGCTGGACAGCAGTCACTGGCAGGAAGTTCCCTTTCCTAATCTAAAACTTTTCATACTGCAGGCTAACCGTAGATATCCCATAGCCTGCTCTGTGCTTCACATGCATTATCTCATTCAACCTTTAACCCCATAAGAAAAGTGCTAGTATTATCTCCTTCTGTAGGTAAAGCTAAACACAGGTAGGTTAAGTAACTTGCTCCAAGTCAAGCAACTAATTAGTAGCACAGCCTAGATTTGAATCCCCCTCCAGTGTCCATTTCCTGGGTATAGGACCCCCTGCTGGAAGAAAGGCCTATTTATGGCCTCTGCATCATAGAATTGGATGTTATGGCACTGCTTCTGCTTTTTTTTTACTTTCAAAACCGTCAAATTCAATATTCATTGGACATAGGAGGCGACTAGTTGTGGTTGGGGATACTTTGAGGGGTGTGCACATAATCATGGGCTAGAGTGGACAGTGAGAAGCTACCATGGTCTCCCCTGCTGTGGGGCAGAAGTCCACACAACCAGATGGCCTTGGGCTCCCCACAGTGTCATCTTTGGTGCTCACCTGATACCTCGGGCACTTTGCGCCCTCCTCTGTAGCTGGTCATTTCCCTGTGGCTGTGGGCAGGACGAAGCGATCATTCCGAATATCTATACCTGGCTCATACTTACCTGTGTATTCTGGTTAGCCGGACTTACTTTCTAACTCTTGAATAAGAGGCTTTAGATTTTAAACTGATCATCGAACCTCTGACTATCGAAGTAGAAACACTACCACTAGGTCAACAGCACACTCATTGTGTGAAAGAAATAGGGATTAATGTCAGCAAACATCGTATGTGTACTGATTAGCATTTCTTCATGACTACTTCAGTAAACATATATTTACATACATCTGAGAGGCTGAGATGGAACTTACTCAACAAATGCGATAGGAAGAATTAATGGCCCCTGTTTTGTTTCTGAAGAAGTGCTTGCTTTTTCAAAATGCTGCACTTGACATATGTGCTTCTCAGTGTTGTCCCTCCAAATACTTCTTCGCGCTGCACTCAGAATAATCTTTTTCAAACACAAACCTGACCACGTCACCTACCCCTCTGAAAGCCCGGCAGGAGTGGCCCCTTACTGTGATGCTCAAGTGCAGTCTTGATGAGACCCACCCAGACCCATTTTGCTCTTCGCTCCCTTTCTTCCTCACTTCCTCTTGCATTCTATTCTTTTCTCACACTTCCTCCATCTCCAAGCCTCACATACCTGTTCTCTCAGCCCTTAACTCACTCTTTTTTACTCTTCTCCAGACCGCATACTTCTCCTTTGCCTGAGTAATCCTGTTCATCTTCCTTGATCCCCCATCCCCATGAAGTTAGGCCAGGGGCTAGCAACAGACTTCTCTATCCCCTCCTTAGCACCTTTTATTGTACTTACATGTTTAACTGGCCACCTCCTTGTGCAGCTGTTGGGAGGGCGGGAAACGGGTCTGTTTGTCTTATTCACTGTTGTATCCCCCTTGCCACACACAGGATGTGGCATAAAGTAGGAGTCCATAAATATTTATTGAATGGATGAATAGTAGCTATAAGATCTATTTAACTGGTTCTCTAAAAACTGATAAGAGGATACCATAAAAACTACCCATTCCTGAACCAGGCTGCTATAGAGAGCTGTTAAAATATGTATATAGCATGGTCCCTCGGCCAACAACTTCATCTTGACCAGGTGAGGCAGCTGCACCAGTCTTCCACTACTGGGCACTCTTGCTTGCGTTACCCAAAAATACTCTATCAGTCTTCTCAGAACCCCAGAACCATGGTATTCAGGTTACTCTCCTAAGCCTTACCTGAGAGTTCTCCAAACATGATTGTCCTGGGTCTTAGGATCAAAGTGTCAAATGTGTTCAAAATGCAGCCAAAGCTAATGTACCCACTTCCTTAGCCATGGATTGAGAAGCACTCACTTGGCAAGGATTTTGATCTAGGACTCAGTTTCCTGTTGATTACAGCAGGCAAAACATGCCCATATTTTACACAGACATATGTTCCCTAACTGATTCTGTTCAGGCAGTGGCTTTCAGAGCTCACTTTGTCTCCCACCCCCACCCCTGGCTCCCACTCCAGGAGACATTTGGCAGTGTGTGGAGTCATTTTTGATTGTCACAATTTGGAAGGGATGCTACTGGCATCTGGTGGGTAGAGTCCAGGGAAGCTGCCAAAATCCTACAATGCACAGGACAGCCCCCATGACAAAGAATGATCTCACCCAGAATGTTCATGGTGCCAAGGTTGACAAGCCCTGAGTAGAGATGACACTTGGCATACAAGAACGAGGCCCTTTTTCTCTGTGTGGTACTTTCCAAGATGCATGGAAATAAAGCAGAGAAGTTAAAAGCAATATGGTGGCTGTGGTTCTCTCCCTGCCTATGATTTAGAAATTAAGATGCACAGGCCATCTTTAACATAGAATAATTCCGTTTGGAGAGGTTTCCTAGGTAGAACCCAGACCCAGATCCCTGAATTTCCTATTGAAATCTCATAGTATAAGGCATTTAGTATGGAATTGAAAAGGCTTGAGTGTGAAAAGAGTTTTGGTGAATTCAAAGTCTTATTTGTTTTTCACATTGGAAATGTTCACGTCATTTTCTTTTCCTAAGATTATAACCATTTGGACAAAGAAATTCATTTGAAATTCAGGTGAAATGTAAATTGCTAGTCTTCTACACAGACAATCCAGTGTATTTATACTTAATGCATAAAGGCATGATGTTACAAAACACATTTGTATATTGTGAAGCCATCTGGCATCAAATTTTCCAATTTATAGACAACTTCGTATTTACATAGCAAATTAGTAAATCAACCATTTTCCTGGTTTATAAAAGGTCACTGAGGTACACACACAGTGTGTATAAAAGCAGATAAGGCTGATAATACATATTTACAGTAGATACAAATTAATCTTTTATATTTAAGAAAATCCTTTGCGTATATTTTTTCTATATCAGACTCCCCACTGTTAGCAGGATATACCATGCTTGTTTATTGCTTTTTGGCTCACTGATTTGATAATCACTTCGGGTTTTTTTTTTTTTTTCCCCCACACATATGAATTACCTATATTCTTATCTCTTTGGCTAATGCAAATGTGATAGAGTGAATGAAAGAAAAAAGATAAACTAATTCCATATTACAGTTCTGACTGGCTGATATCATTTGTTCATAGACCCCAAATGGATCAAGTACTGCATAACTCATTTTATACACTACAGTGACAAGTCTTGAGCCTTGCATTGCACCATTTGGGCATAAACAGGCAAAGTAAACAAGATACCACATTAGAAAGAGTGATGTCACCAGAGTCTTAATCATCTTAGGTTTTAAAAATCTCAATGTGAAACTGCCTATGACTTTCAAGAGAGCATTGCAAACTGCAGAGCAGATCGGCAGAGTTAACTACCACGTGTTATCACGGTCTGATACATGATATGAAAAATAAATCCCCTCACAGGATAAGTCAGTTGAAAATCTTCATAAAACTTACAGAAAGCAAAACAACTGTACTCTGCTCCTCCCACAATTCTGCTGTGTTATTATGTTCAAAAAAGGTTGTATTCACTTTAAAAAAATTTAACAGACCTAGCAAATAACTCAAAGTCAGGGTCTAAATAAAAGTCTGAAAGTGGCTCATGATATCACATGGGATGAATATTCTTCTTAAAACATTTATATGCACAGTAGAACGGAAAAGTACAAACCAAAAATGTTCCTTTAAATAAGTAAGAATCCTGATAGCTTTTAATGCCACAAACAAGACAAATCAAACAAGAGTTGCTCTGTTAATTTTTACTCATTTGAAATCTTTAAAAAACACTTAAAGGTGTAGGTTATTCTTCTTGTGCTTCCTAAGGCTATTAGAGGAACAGAAGAAAATTAGATTTCCATTTCTAAGGAGAACTATTATGTTCTTTAAAGGGGCAAAAATTCTTCATTCTGTTTTTATTCTCAGGTATGTCGGGGAAAAAAAGTTTATTTTAGGGACTAAAAAATGTACTATTGTAGAAGGGCAAGCCTTTGTTTAAAAAAATAATTGGCTTCAATACAAAGAGAAAGAAATGGCTCTATGGGCAAAATTCAAGTATGGTGACCAATTTTTTAAATTGTAAAAGTAGGTGCAACATTTGAAAAAAATGTTACAGCACTGCATGACCTGTAATGCTAATGATATTTACATTAACTCCTTACACAAAACCACATAACTGTAAAAGAAAAAGGGGAAAAAAAGTTGTTCAGTGTAGACTGAAACAACACCTAGTATCCACATCAAAGCTGTGAGCAACCACTGAAATTATGGGTGCAAACATACTTTACACAGTCTCCTGATGTAAAGTATACAGAGGTGGAGGAAGCACAAACCCAGTTAGTTCAAAATATCAAAAAGGAAGGCCTGGTTGACACAAACTCAGCCTGAAGACAAAAAGCAAAGGCTATGAAAACCACTGCCTATCACCACACATACACACACACACACACACCAATGCACCGACTTAGGCCCTATCTGTGAAAAAAACAACAACAATCATGTAAACAAAACAGTAAAAAAGCAGGTTGGTGCAGAAAAATGGACCACATGAATGGTTTCAAACATACCAAACACATCAACTTATAACAAAAAAATGTGCCAACTAAACTAAACAACCCACAAGGTACATTGAGGTGCCTACATGAAGGACTGGGCAGGCAATTCTGCCACTGTACAAAGGACAAGATGAACCTACCCCCAGAAGGAAAGGTGCCTGCCTCTAGGCCACAAGGCCAGTGGCCACCTGTGTTCCAACAGGCGTGGGGTTAGGGGTGAGGCTGGGAGTGGGAAGGACACAAGGACACAGGAGACCTGGCGGAAGAATTGAGAGCTGATGGTATTAAAAGTGAGCCCACGTACCATGCTCTGTGCTGTGGCCCCAAGAAACCACCTGGAGGAGTGACCTTGGTCCCCTTTTTCCTGAGTTGCTGGAACTCTGCTACATCATGGGAGGGAGGAGTTCAGGGCAGGGATGAGAGAGGAGGAGAAGGGAGGTGGCAGGCATTTGGAGGTCCAGGTCAGCTAGGCAGGGCCTCCCAGCAGCCCCAGGATAGGGGATGAGGCAGCACTCCCTAGGGGTATAAGGATTTGGGGAGGGGCTGGTAGTAATAACAATAAAGGGATAATTGGACTTCTTTTGACAATTCATCAATAGAAGTTAGGCTGGAAGCCTGAAAATTTGCTCAGTTGCCTGGGAGATAAGGTTATACCACCACTATAAAAATTGTAAAAAAAAGACGGAACATTATGTTGTGCTACATTTCTTATTAATAACCTTGTACTTTACAATGGCTCACAGTTTTAGGTTTGTATATTTGTAATGAAGTATTTTCTTTCTACATTTGTTTCAACTTTTTTCTTACTTAATATAATATAAATAATTTGGTTAATAGATTTAACCTGCACATTTAGCCACATTAATATATATATATATATATATAAGAATCTGTTAATGGTATAAATAATTCTTTAAATAAAATAAATCTGATATGTTACATAATACTGATAAAAAATTACCATTGCTAATAATTTTGTAAGCCACCTTAACTTCTGGTTTAAGTAATATTGATGAATGGATATATGAAATTTCCTTTGATGATTCATATTTCTTTTTGCTACTAAAGAAAGACTGAATGATAATCAACCTTACCTCTGACAATGATATCAAAGTGAGGCTTTAACTTCCATGGATGGGAACAGAAAAGTTTTATCTTGTCAAGTATTCTCTGCAAAACAACCTAACTCTGAGCATCGATGGTGGTGCAGCATGAACTATTAGTTCAATCGGTGGCTATAAAATGTTACCTACAGAAATGACTGAGTAAAATATTCCATCTAAGATTTTTTTTTTTATAAAACCTATTCTACTTTAAAACTTAGGTAAAAAAAATATGCAACAAATGGTTGCAGTTTCTGAATTCTTAATTTAGACCTGTGAGCCCTCATCCCTTTAGAAATCTGCAAGGTTTCAGTTTTCTAGACACCCGAAGTCCGTCCAGTGCCTCCAGGCCAGGTTCATTCCAAACAGACAGTAGAAACAGACACTCAGTGGTGCAGTGTATGTCATAATTCAGGTAATACATCATCATGCCTTTTCTCTGCTGTTAAATACAAAAACAGCATCTTTTACATTATCATAGAAAAGCATTTATGTTGTATTTTTATTTATCACTTTACACTGGTAATCTCTGGTAGGTGTACTCCATAGAAACCAAAGAATTTTGTACACTATTTCTTTGTACAATAAAAGATAAAGTGTGCATTAGGTACGCTTGTACATGACAATATTGTACAATATTTACATTTCTGATATCACCTTGAAATTCTGTATTTTCTATATACAACATGGAAAATTCTTCGGAAACATTTGGACTATTTCTTACAATCACAATTTTAGTATTGTAGAAAAGAAGAGTTTCTCAGTAATCTCTTGACCATTTATCACTCTCATTATTCAGGGATTTTGATTGTTTGTTTTTTTCCAGCATTCGTTATCTTTCCTGATCAAAAAAATATTATATCACTGTTTCTTTTAGCACCCTGTGGTGGTGGTAGCTATCTGCCATAGCATAAATATTGATATAACAGTGGCTATATCAATACCTATATATAGATACATCTGTGCATGTTCCTTTCACAAACACTGTGCATGGTGGAGTAAGTAAGTAGTCCCTGTTATCTGGAGATCTTCCTCCTCTTGGGTTTGGGGGGTCTCATTTGTCTGTCTCCCTGTGGGATTTGGTGAACCTGGAAATAAAGAGGTGGGACAAAACAACAACAGAGGTTGAAATCATCAGAATCATATGGTTTTTGATAAAGAAACAGGGTTGGGGAGCTAACTCAGGTTTTCATGTTCAACCATTGCTATTGTGGGGCTTTTACCATTTTTAGCCTCTCAATGTGCCCCAGGTCACTACGGCATATGAGGAGTCCTGGAGACTTCTAAGCAGAGCATATTCTGTGGACCCCAAACAGTGGGACCTAAAGGAGGGAAGATTCAAGTGCGGGAGACGTGATGGGCAGTTAAATAAGGCCTTCCCTGGCAGACAGCCCTAAATCATCGAGTTTACTAGGATCTGGAAAGTGAATAAATACACACCACCCATGTTTTCTTCCTCACTCTATCATCCTACTTATTTTACACTGCTAAAAAGGGTCAATGATTATAAGAACTGCAGCCCAAGTAAGTTTATTTATGAGAAGAGTCGGGATGGAAGATAGAACACCACTACCATCTGTTGGCAGGTCTAGGTTTGTATAGTCAGGGAAGAGCAATTAATACAACTTATCTTTATAAACCAACATAGAAACTAGCAGGGTTCAGGGCTGTGTATCAGACTGAGCAGGCGTGAAGCATTCACAGAGAATGTATCCGACAGCAGGTTCAGTTTGAGGGGCAGAGGAGAGGTGCTAGAGGGGTGATCAGGTGACCCATGTGGGATGGTGGCTGCTAATGGCAGAGGGCAGAGTCAAGACCCAGCAAAGTCAGATGGACCCAAGTCAGATATGCCCAGCAGTGTGGCAAATGCTTAACGATCAGCTCCCTGTGGAGGGAGAAAAGCCCATCATGGCATGTGCTTCTTCTACGGTCAACTTCAAGCTACCAAGGTGATGTGGTGGGGCTTAAGAGTTGGGAAGAGATATGCACAATAAGCTCTTGAGATCCACTACAAGCTGGTGGCTCTATTGTATGTTTTAAAAATAATGCTTATGTAGCAGCCAAGGCCAATGCTATTTGGGGTCAAATGCAGAAAACTTTTTCAAAAATAATATTTAAAGTTTTAAGAGTAATATTGATGAATTTTTCAAACTGCCTCTTTTTTTCTGATCCCTTCAAATGCATTTTCAGAAATTGCTAGTCTCTGATAAGGAGCTGAATAACTGAAACTGTTTTATAATCGAGGAAAGAAGCCTTGACTCAAGACTGTAAAGTAGGAACCTCTGGACCAAACGTGGCCTGAAAAGGCATTGTTTAGCCATATGATATTTTAATATTTTAATATTTTAAAAATAGTTGTCAACACTAAAAAAAAAAAAGAGAGAGAGAGAAAAATTTTATTTCTATACTTCTAGCATCTCACGAAACATAGGAAGATTTTGCAACATTGGTACAATTTCCCACATGGGTCAGACCTGCTTGAGTGTGGAAAAGGGGGCTCTTTGCAGACAGAGCACACCCCCAGGGCTGCTGCTATCCCCCTGCTGCCGACCCCATCCTCTTGCCTGCCTGCTGGCCACAAAGGCCCATGTCCTGAGGCACACACCAGTGAGATGCTTGCCAATCCCATTGTTCCTTCTTCCGGAGCAGGCAATGCATGGGTCAGGCCAGGAAAGTCAGCAGAAGTGATAAGCTTCCAGGCCTGGCTCATAAAACCTATTGTGGTTGTCCTCTGTGTACACTCTATTCTCTCTGCTGCTGGGCTGGATGCAAAGGGTATAATGGAGCCACTCTGTGACTCTAAGGAAGAATGGACACTAGATACAGAAAGAACCTGAGCCCTTGAGTAACTATGTGAAGGAAGTCCTTCCCCAACCAGAAGCAGACCCGAGTGAGCCTTTACTGTGTTGAGTCTCTGAGACGGACAACCGGTAGGCAGCCTGTCCTGACCAGGGCATCTTGGTTGGTGTTCCTCTGTCCTCTCAAATTGCTGTTTTTCTCATTCCTAATCCACCTTACCTATTGATATTATTTGTCTGGTCCTAGAAGGTTGGGTATATATTCCCTGTTTTAGACTTTTCCTGTAATTTTATTAGGAAATTTAACATGTGTTGGATCACTGAATCTTTCAAGTCCATACCAAGCTGGACATTCTGTGAATCTGTAACGTGTACCTGTTGTGCAATAGCTACTGGATGGGGTTCATATTAAACTTGTTAACACAATGTGCCAAGTAAAAGTAAAAGTAAAAGTAAAAGAAATTACCTTTTCTAGCTTAATAGCTTTAGATAATTCACATTTTAAAAGAGATTCACCAAATTATATTGAAGTGTTTACATAAGTGAATTAGAGGCTATTGATTAAATTTCTCACATTCAACACTATTATGTGCACTGTTCAATAAAGTAAAGAAAAAGTAGACACAACTTCTTTAAAGCCAGAGGTTATAGTATTAATTTAGCAACGGAATTTTGTGCCAAATATTTTATTTTTTTAGGTAAAGTAGAAAGGAAATGAGAGATCTATATATATTCTTGATCTTGACCCTGCGGTTCAATTTTTACTTTCAATTTCACTTTTTATTCTAGGGACAGAGTAAAATCTGCATTACTAAATATTTAGCCAATACTAATGGGCATTGTTATTTGGACTCCAATGCAGAAAGCTGTGATTTGAACTTCAATATTTTGCTATTCATATTTTGAAAGAATGCTATGTGGATGTAGAGGGACCCAAAAGTTACTTGTATCAGCAAAATAAACAAAATATAGTTATGCTGCTAGGTTATTTTTTTTCTTAAATTACTTTGAATCTTTTCTGATAGCAGTCCTTTTCCAAGCCTAGTAATTTAGCATTGCTATTTGAGTTGCTTGACAATATTTAGAGGCTTTAGCAAAAATGTGTAATACAATTTATTTTCAAAGAAACACAATATAATGGAAAAATAAATTAACTTACAGTCCCAGACATTTTGTCCAGTTCACTCATGGCCTCATGAATAGCAGCTTCTAAATGGTTATTTAGCTTTCCACTTCTAGAATTAATGAAAATAACACATCAGATTAATAAATTAAAGGAACAAAAGTGCAATTTAATTCCCTAATCAGAAAGCAGAAGGGCCAATTTCCACCAGAGAAAATCAACTTATATTTGCATCGGGAAAATTCAGATGACCAGGCACTATGAATTCTCACCACTGAATACTGATGATAAAGTAGCACAATTATGAAAAAAATGAATGCACGGCTAGGGAAATGCATTCTTTCCCCTTCCACGCTTCTTCCACAGTCTGATAATTTTGCAAGAATTCGGCCCACACATCTCCTTTTCCACAAATACAACTTGTCCTCCCAGATTCCAACCGGCGCTGCATTGCTTCTCGCAGTGGCCTGTTTCTTTTCAGGCAGCCAGGCCGTGCGGCCAAGGAGGGCGGAGGTGCTGAATTGCAAGCTCTGGCCACTAGGGAGCTCCCTCTGCTCTCTCTGGCGCTCCTGGCTTCTGGAGTCGAGTTCATGAAGGCTGGTATCCGGATGGGAAATGGTTAACTCGCCACACCCGAGGCCCTTTCCTGGCCTGGGCCCACCACGTTTTCCCGAAAATCAAAGCGGAGTCATTATTGGAACAGTTAAAGAATGACGGTCTCAGAGTGTCTGTCACTTGTGCGACTTTTCCTCCCTACTTAGCATTCCGTTATACATGTTTGGTCTAATGACACACGCAGTGCATCTGCCTGTGTTGAAACTTACACTTAGGAAGCTGTTGAAGGGATTACTAAAATCAGGCAAATCCATACTATGCACTTTTGTAGTCATGTGCCCTTTGTACATTCTGTTAACCTCTTCCCCCTTCTTTCTACATATAATTAACCCAATTATTCTAAGGTGATTTATTTCATTAACTTGTCATAATGACCAGAAAAGCTACAAAGGTAAAACTTTTCATAACAGGTTATTAGCATGGCTTTCCAAGAGTTGAACCGTATATCATCAGCATCTAATGCAGACCTGATTTACAGTTAACGGGAGAATTTGTCTCACAGTCCCATTTAATTCAGCTCACAACGTGTTTAAAAACATTTTGAACTTCAGAGGGAAAGCCTTTAGATGAGGGCTTTCAGTTTACCAGGTCCTCATCAGGTTTTGTCTTCCTAGACCAGGGCCGGGCGATTCACACATGTAGTTTCTGTGTACACCTTGGAGAGCTGGGAGTCTTCCGTCCCTGAGTAGCACACAGCTGGGCACCTCATGGATGCCTATGTTTACTAGATAAAACTATGTGCCAAAGGTAGCATGATGGCCCTACATTTTGGAAAGCATATAGTATGCACTTAAGTCAGTTTAACTGAAAGGGAAGGTGAAGGTATTGGTTTTAACTACATTAATAGGGTAATATAGCACCAAAACCCTCCCTCTCAATCTTTTGCTGACCTGAAAGCTAGCCTCTAGCTTTTCTATTTTCCCACTTATTTTTAGAAATGTGAGCAATGAAGGAAAGTGCGTACAATAAATGAACAGCTCCTAACAAACCCATTTACCAGATAAACTGTTGATAAATTACATATTTTATTTTTTTTTATTTAAAAAATATTAAAGCTGAAGTTCTCATTTGTCATCCATTCTTGATCCCATTCTCTCTGACCCTCCTCCACCAAGGAACTGTGTTGTATATCCTTCTAGAATGTTTTCACATTTTATATAATATATCCATGAACAGTACCTAGTATTGTTTTTATTGGTTTTTTGAATCTACTGAACAAAATAGAAACAGACTCATTAATAGAATAGATGACAGCTGTCAGAGGGGAGGGAGTTGCAGGGTTGGGTGAAAGAGATAAAGGGATTAAGAAAAACAAAACTAAACAAGACCCCCACAACTCATAGATGCCAACAACAGCATGGTGATTACTGAAAGGAAAGGGGGAGCAGGGGCAGGTAGGAGAGGGTATGGGAGGAGTAAATGATAATGAAAGGAAATTTGACTTGGGGTGGTGAACACACAATACAATATATAGATGATGTATTATATAGAATTGTACACTTGAAATCTATATAATTTTTTAAAGATTTTTTATTTATTATTTTTAGAGAGAGAAAGGGAGGGGGGCAGAGAGGAAGAGAGACATCCACGTATGGTTGCTTTTCACCTGCCTCCAGCTACAGACCTGGCTGGAGACCTAGCTTGCAACCTGGTTATGTGCCCTGGCTGGGAATCGAACCAGCGACCTTTGGATTCACAGGCCAGCGCCTTACCCACTGTGCCACCAGCCAGGGCGAAATCTATATAATTTTATTAGTCATTGTCACCCCAGTAGACTCAGTAATATATATATATACAGAAAAGTTGTCCTGATATAACACCATTCTGCAACTTTTCTTTTTTCTCTCCTTATCACTGTTTCTGAGTTGATACAATCTATTTATACACTTTAAAAATTTTTACATACTTTTATTACCTACCTATTCTACTTTTTAAGAGACCTTGGGTATCTTGGGGAGTCAATATGCCTTGTTTTTCCAGTGAGGGGTTTGCTAAGCAGGATTTTGGGTGACAGGGCAGGAGTGCAGTCCCAGGCCTCTGCAGGGCTGTGCAAGCTTGGCTGAGGTTTTGCAGGCCATGGAGAGAAGGTCTTGACAGCGTCACACACTTCCTTGTTGTTCAACAGCATCACACCTTTTGTAATGTGTTAAAACAGGTTTATCCTTACCCTTTTCTTTTGTATTGAAAAATTGGAACTTTTTTTTTTAAAGATTTTGTTCATTACTTTTAGAGAGAAGGGCAGGGAGGCAGGAAGAAAGGGAGAGAAGCATCAGTATTTCACCTGATAAGGACCTGGCTGGAGACCTGGATTGCAACCTGGTATTGTGCCCTGACTGGGAATTGAACCAGTGACCTTTGGGTTTGCAGGCTGGAGCCAATCCACTGAGCCATACCAGCCAGGATATGTAAGTTTTAAAAGATTTATTTGTTATGCATTTTGATTATAAGATCTTATGGGTTTAAAATTGACTACATAAAGCTCTAAATGTCTAAAAAGAAGGTAAAATGTTTCCATAAAAAACCATCAGAGAACCTTGTTTCTCTCACCTTTAAACACCTTGACAGTAATAAAAGTAATATAGCTACGGTTTATTGAAAATTTTCTATGTGTCAAAAATTACGTTAAATCTTTATATACATTATCTTATTTAGTCCATACCATAACCCTAAAAAGTAGGTATTATGACAACTGTTCATATGCAATATTTCATCACTTTTTAGGGAGAATTGGTGAAACCAATGAGGAAGATGGATAGTTATTTATAAAAGATTTTATTTATTATTTTTCAGAGAGAGGGGAAAGGAGAGAGGCAGAGAGGGAAAGAAACATCAATGTATGGTTGCCTTTCACCTGCCTCCAGCTACAGACCTGGCTGGAGACCTGGCTTGCAACCTGGTTATGTTGCCTTGCCTGGGAATAGAACCAGTGACCTTTGGGTTCACAGGCCAGGAAGATGGATGTTTAAGAACAATAGTTTTCAAAAGTACTAAACAAAGAGTCATAAAAAATGTTTCTGTAACTCTAAAACATTATAATAAGATTACTATTATATAAATAATTAAAATTACTTGTTAAGTGAAAAGATAGGATTTTAGGAGTTTGTGATCTCATTTTTCAATAAGGTATTTTAGAAGTTTGTAAATATCTATTATTAATTTAAATTACATTAGTATAATATTATTTTTCTTTGACAAACTTAAGTAGTTAACAGAGGAAGAAATGACTACTTTGGAAAAGAGAATAGATATAGAAGTGCAGGGCACATAATTACTTAAATGTCAAATCTGTAGACCAATTTTTACACCCACATGTCAGATCAGGGGAAAACTTAAAAAAAGAAGAAAAACTTCTGTGAGTTCCTGAAATGAACAATTAGTTAAGATTTAGTCCTCCAGTCCAGAGGGCCTCCCTGTGGTGTCTCTTCTATTATTTTCTATACCCCGCTGACATTTAATAATAAACATTTTTATTAACGGACACTCTTAAACCTTCTTGACTAAGCAACAGATCTTCATGTAATCACATTTCTAGTTATTAAAGGAGATAATTGCCACTTCTCATCTTCATTACCTATATTGTCACACATTATCCTTATCTTCATCAAAAAAAAAAAAAAAAAAAAAAAAAAAAAAAAAAAAAAAAAAAAAAAAGAAAAAAAAAAAAAAAGCCAGGTACACATCTGTGAATGATACAGAAATAAGAGGGAAATGAGAAACTGAGTGTTGCTCTACAGTGTCAGTTTAAAATTTAGGTAGCTTCTGTAGAACTGAACAAATTTGGGTAGGACAAATGTGAAAAACCCCAGATTCTGAAACCCAATTCAGAGAAAGTATGCAGATTTAAGATAATTTTACATACTCAGTATCATTTATTGGTTTTAAAGTAAAAGTATAATTTATTTTATTATTTTATCATTCTCCAGCTTCATAAAAATCAGGTTGCCAAATCATCTATATGTACATATAAGACAGAGGGTTTGATCCTCACTTAAATCTATAACATGTCAAATCTATGGAATTTTTTTCTTAAAGCTACTGCCTCTTTTTAAGCACAAAATTACCCTGAGTAGTGTCTTTAATAAATATGTTAATATTTCTTTTGTGATTAGGCTGTAATGGCATATACCTTTCAAGATATTTTTATTGTGCAATTTGTGGGGGATTAAAATGAATACATACCCTGGCTGGTGGCACAGTGGCTAAGGTGCCGGCCTGCGAACCCAAAGGTTGCTGGTTCGATTCCCAGCCAGGGCAACATAACCAGGTTGCAAGCCAGGTCTCCAGCCAGGTCCATAGCTGGAGGCAGGTGAAAGGCAACCATACATTGATGTTTCTCTCCCTCTCTTCCTCTCCCTTCCTCTCCCTCTGAAAAATAATAAATAAAATCTTAAAAAAAAATGAATACATAAAGTTTGAAACATTTAATATGGTGGTAGAATGTTTCAACTGGTAAAAAAGATCACATAATTTTGTTTCTTTCACCTGTATCTTTATAACAAAAATAACTATTCATTAAATATCTATCATGTTCCAAGCACTGTGTTAAGGTTCTAATATGTTATCCATGTTACAAAAATCCTAAGGGGTAGATTTTAATATGGCTATTTTAGAAATGAAGAATTTAGGCCCAGAGAGGTTAAGCAACATACCCAAGGCTACAGAAAAATGAAATGAAACAGGATTTCACTTCCGGTCAAAAAGCAACCTCTTAACAATCTTGTTTCAAATACCACCTTCCCCTTTCAGTGTTTTCCTCTCTTCTTTTTTCCTCCATCTGCAAAAGTGGTCAAATCTTTGTAACCTGAAAATTTTTTCCATTGATATTTTTCAGGAACTTCTCATGTTTATGGTAGAAACCCAGGCTGCTTTGTTTTCCTTCCCACTACTTCAGTGGAAAGTGCTCTCACTAAGGTGACTACTGGCCTCCAAACTGCCCATTTTAGTGGAGGTTGCTCAGTTCTTGTCTTACGGGGCTTCTGTTGGGCATTTTATCATCCTGTTTCGAGTGTGGCTTTTCCTACCACTCTCCTCCCAATGACTCCCCACTCTCCCCTTCCTTGCCGACCATTCTTCTCATCTTCTTTAGTATCTCTAGCAAATGTTCAAACACCCCCATGTTCAGTCCTTAGCCCACCATTCAAATTGATCCAAGTGTTTCTGTGTGACTGCAGCCATTTTTACACTGTCAAATACACATTCTTTTCAGTTTCAGACCTGTGTGTCCAACCCACCCCACCCCACAGGGACCCACATAGCGCTCAGCAATTCTCCCTGTAACCTCCTGCTCAGTCAGGGTTTCCACCACCCACCAAGTCACCCCAACTGAAATGCTGATTGCTTACTCTTCTTCACATTCCAGTTCCTCACCATGATGGTCTGTCAGTTTTACTTCCCAAATATTTCCATACCACCCTCCTTCTCCTTCATCCTCATGGTTCTCTTCCTGGTTTGAGTTTTTGTCCTCCTTTGTCTTCTACTTCAGCCTTCTAAACAATTTCCCTGTCTCCAAAGTTGTTCCCCTAAAATTTATCCTTCCCACAGCCACATCTAAAGTAAACATCTGACCACCAGTCTCCTACAGGCACTCCCAGTAAAGTAAAGGATCCTACAGGCCCTCACTAGGCCCTTACGCTCTGGTTCTTGCTTACACCTTTGGCTGTATCTCTTACAGTTTCCTGTTCAACCTTTCCAGTCCCCAGTGCCATCTGCTGATCCCATCTACACGTTCTCCCACCCCCTCCCATCTTGGTCCTTATTTCTTTTGTTTGGCTAATACCTAGGTAATGTGTAAGGCTTGGCTCAGGTATCATCTTCTCCAGCAAGTTTTCCTTTACTGGAGTTTAATGCTGCCTCTCTATTACCCCAACGTAGACTACACACATCACTGTCATCACAAGTTGAACATTTATTTGTTTCTGGATCTGTCTTCTTCACCACTGAGCTCCAGGTCCTGTAGCACTGTGCCTGGCACAGGTGTTTTTGTTAATTAGTCTCCTTAAATTGGGGAATAAATAAATTACCGGGTTCCACACATCATTTATCATTTATGTGACCTTCAATTAATTATTTAAATGACTTGGGTCTGAGAGTCCTCATCTATAAGTGGGCTCAGTAATTCTGGCCCATCTTGTGATTGCATAAACCACATATGCAAAATATAATCTATTCTTGTGGGCATTTACAAGGCAAGTCAGTCTATGTAGGCAATAGTATTATATAAATAAAGCTGTTTTTACTAATGTGTGCTTTATCATTTCTTCTTTACCTCTTCGATCTTTACTCTAAGTTTATGATTTCATTAGAGGTAATGCCACTTAGGACCCATGTAAATCCACTACAAATAGTAAACTGGTTTTGAAGAAAAACTTTTTTAAAATCACTCTTTGTTACTCAATACCTTTCAGAAATTCCTAAATAGCCAATTTATGGGGAAAATACAGCTTATTTCAATTTATAGGAAAAATACAACTTATTTCAAAAATATTTGAAAGAGTTATTTCATTTATGTATTATCAACTCTATTTTGGGTATTTTGCACATAATTTGGTTAACTTGCATGCTTCACTGGAGAAAAGATTTTAGGGATTTTTTTTTTCATATCAATCAAACAAGTACTGTTGAATATTCTATAGCAAACATCCCATTGCAAATTTGTGATGTAGGTAATTTTCAATTTTCCTCCTTTCTTCTAGGTCTTATATTAATTTTATAGGCCTGTCCTAATACTAAGCTCTCCACAGGAGTGTCATTTTAGTAAGAGTAGAAGGAACTTGCCTCACTGGTCCTTATCATATCTACAATGAATCTGACCATTCACTTTGTCCTTATCACAGCTAGCGTCAACTTGCTACCTTCCAAAGGAGTCCAACGTGGAAGTTGCCCCCTTGCAGTAGAAATCCTTTTATGAGACATTCCAGTGGGATGATGAGAGTCTTCCCAAGATTTGTTGAGTTCTAAAATTTTACTTCTAGCAAGAATTACTGAAGACACAACCAGGAAAAAGAGTACCCTTTAACAGATATTGATACTATTATATAAACCTTTTACACAAGATGCAATGAGGTCTGTCCAGAAAAAGTTCAGCTATTGTTAATACGAGTATGGTTTGTGTGACATCGATGTAACCAGGCAGCCAGGAAGAGTCATAAACAATGACAACTTCACTGTACTAGTCAGTGGGGTCAGTACATAGATGCCGTTGAGTGAGCATGTGTACTGTGTGGCTATCACGTTCAAAGTGACTGAGCAAGTATGGCAATGAATCTGCATCAAAATTTGCATGAAGTTTAAATATTCCTCCAAGAAAACTATTGGTATGACTCAGAAGGCTGCAGCTATGGGCAACAGGTGATTGGGAGCTTCATCGTGACAAGGCACCCACTCATGCATCACATGTTCTGCAGAGGATTTTTGGTGAAATATAAAATCACCCAGGTGACTCAGTCCCCCTACAGCCCAGATTTAGCATCCCGTGACTTCTGACTCTTCTCAAAACTAAAATCAGCTTTGAAAAGGAAGAGATTACAGACTGTCAATGAGATTCAGGAAAACATGATGGGGCAGCTGATGGTGATTGGAAGAACTATGTGAGGTCCCAAGGTGCCTACTTTGAAGGGGACTGAGGTGTCATTGTTCTACAATGTTTCTTGTATCTCTTATCTTCTTCAATAAATGTCTCGATTTTTCATAGCACATGGCTGGGTACCTTCTGGACAGAAGTATACAAAATACCTTCTTGTACATTCCTAGTCATTCTGATTTCATAATTCTTGGATGTTTGATAAAATGACAACTTTCAATTATATAAATTTTAGAATAATTTTCCATGTACATATAGAGAAGCAACATGTGAAGTTCTTTACCTCAAAATAAAATGATAGTTATGATACATCAAACTACACTGTATTACAGTGGAAACTGTATTTCAAACATTACATATCTGTCCATTCTACATTTACTCAGAATATAAAGATCTGGAAAAATATGAATAATAATATCTCAAAGTTCAACTTCTTGTTATAATTCCTTTCATTTTTTGAAGATGTTATTTATTATTTCCAGAGAGAGGGAATTGCGGAGAGGCCAAGAGGAAGAGAAACATCAATGTATGGTTGCCTTTCACCTGCCTCCAGCTATGGACCTGGCTGAAGACCTGGCTTGCAACCTGGTTATGTGCCCTGGCTGGGGAATCAAACCAGTGACCTTTGGGTTGTCAGGCCAGCACTTACGAAATAGCTAATTTGGCTTGTCTACAATGGTTATCTTTGGTCATAACTATTAAACCGTTCTAAGGCAGGCTATAAGATGGACGAAATCAGTGATGTTTCATTATCCTTTCAAAGGAAAACAGTAAATTATATTCCTGAAAAACAAAATGGAAAGAAAAAAAATAGCGCTTACTTTCTGTTTCTTTTCCTGGCTCGGCTGTAGGCTTCATAACCTTCTGTTAGTGTCCTCAACTTCTCGGGCTCCACCTGAGTGAAGGCATGAAGACCAAACCACATTACCCAGACCTGCAATTGTTAACACTGTTTTTTCTTTCCTGCTGTACAAGCAGGTTCTGCGCTGGGGAGGAAGGCTTAATACTTGCACTGCCCTGTCAAAAGTCACAGGTTGATTCCATGGCTCTAGGCTGCAAACATCAATGGAAAGGAAAGACTGTTTGGCTGTTAAATTGTCAACATTTTGAAAATAGTGTTTTAAAAACAAAACTTGGAATTTAAGTAACTTTCGATTTGCAGAATCACATACATCAGAGATCCTGGTTTGCCTTCTTTACTAACTCCTGTTCAGAAGCTGCACACCTGTTATTTCATTAGGGGAGGACAAAAGCAGTGGCTAGGGAAGGGGGTAGGCATTGGAGTCAAGGGTGAAGTTTCAATCTGACCTCCTAGCATGAGTAAAAATATACTTAAATTTTCTGAGCTTCAGTTTTCTTCTTTTTAAAATGAAGATAATGAAAAAAATACCTCAGGCTTCCAGCCAAGATGAAGCCATAGGTAGGCATGCTGCAACTCCCTCCACAACTAAGAAGGAATACAACTACCTCAAAACTGGAGACAACTAGTAGTTCCAGAAAATCAAGCTACATGGAAGTGTAACAAAGACGTAAAGAAGAAATACTCATCCAGACAGGTAGGAGGGTGGAGCTGGGACAGAGAGGGCTCAGTTTGTCTCCTGGCAGCTGTAGTGGGACAGCGGCTATGGTTGGCCTTCAGAAAGTGCAGTCACACATTAAAAATGTAGGGACACCTGGGGAGTGCTCCAAGCACCAGACCAGACCTCAAGACTCATGGTTCCGGCTCCAGAGGGAAAAATAAAGACACATTGCTTCTGACTGTGGGGGGTTGGGATGGAGAAAGAAACGGCAGGTCCCTCAGCAGAGTCCTTTTGTTTAGAGGTCCTAGAACATCTGCAGACCCACCCACTCTGGGAACCCCAACCAGGGCAACAGCTAGAGAGGCGTCAGTCCCATACAGGAAGTGGGAGAAGCACATGGGAGAAATAACTGGAAAAGGGATGAGGGCTGAACAAGTGATACCGTTCACTCTCAGACCCCTCCCCCACATACAGTGCCACAATGTGGTGAAACTGGTTGCCCTGCACAGATGAACACCCAAGGCTTCACCCCTTGCAATGTAACAGGTATGAGAGCTCTACCTAAGACACAGAGGCAAACACAGGAGCCCGTCAAATTGAGGAGACAGAGAAGTATGTCCTAAAAGAGGGAACAGATCAAGTTTCCAGTGGGAGAGCTAAGAGATAGCCAACCTAACAGCCACAGAGTTCAAAACACTGGTGGTCAATATGTTCACAAACTTGATCGACTTGACAGCAAATGCAGAAGGGAAGAAGTGAAGGCTATGTAAAGTAAAATAATGACAAGTCCACAGGAAACCAATGGTGAAGGGAAGGAAACTGGGTTCAAATAAATGATTTGTAACATAAGGAAGAAAATAGTCAACCAGTACAGAATGAAGAAACAAGAATTTAAAAAACAAGGAGAGGCTTAGGAACTGCTGGGACAACTTTAAATGTACCAACATCTGAATCATAGGGGTGCCAGAAGGAGAAGAGGAAGAGTAAGAAACTGAAAACTTATATGAAAAAATAATGAAGAAAAATTTTCCAAATTTGGTGAAGGAAATAGACATACAAATCCAGGAAACACAGAGTCCCAAATAAGCTAGAACCAAGGAGGACCACACCAAGACACATCATAATTAAAATGCCAAAGGTTAAAGAGAAAGAGAGAATCTTAAAAGCATCAAGAGAAGAGAGTTTCCTACAAAGGGGTTCTTATAAGACTATAAGCTGATTTCTCAAAAGAAACTTTGCAGGCAAGAAGGGAGTGGCAAGAAGTGTTCAAAGTGATGAAAAGCAAGGAGGTACAACCAAGATTTCTCTAACCAGCAAAACTATCAATTAGAATGGAATGACAGATAAAGTGCTTCTTAGACAAGGTAACGCTAAAGGAGTTCATTATCATAAAGCCATTATTATAGGAAATGTTAAAGGGACTTATTTAAGAAAAAGAAAAAAAAACTATGAACATTAAAATGACAATAAACACAACTATCAACTTAAAAAATAAAAATTAAAACAAACTAAGAAAACAACCAGAATAGGATTAGAAATCATAGACATGGGAATCATTGGGAGGGTTATCAGCTGGTAAGGGAAAGGGGATAAATGAGAAAATGGTGCAGGGATTAGGAAACATAATTGGTGGGTACAAGATAGATAGGGGGAATTCGAGAATAATACAGGAAAGGGCGAAGCCAGGGAACTTACATGCGAGACCCAAGGACATGAAATAAGAGGGGTGGGATTGCTGGAGGGAAGGGGGCTCCTGGGAGGCAGGGAACAAAGGGAGAAGAAATTGGGACAATTGTAACAGCATACTCAATAAAAAACATACTTAAAAAAATAAAATGAGGACAATAATACCTACCTTCTTGTTAGAATGGCTGTTGAACATTTAGCCAAGCCCAGAGCAGCTAGTATGACCTAGTATGCGTCAGGTAGGGTCCCTCACCGTCCCTACTGGTGTGAGAAGAGGGTGCTGCTACACCTTATGGGCAGGTCCTCTCCCCTGTCCTGCTTTATCACTTTTGCCACCTCATCACAGTGTGACTGCCAAAGGGAGTCACATCTGGGAGATGGGGTAGGGACAGTCTTTGCCACTCACCTACAGTGATGTCTATCTTGGTTGTTGAAGCTACCTCCCCTAGAAAACTAATTAATAAATAGGGAAACTTGTATGTAACTTGTGAATAAAAACATATTTAGGAAAACACTGCTATTTTTATGGGTCTTAAAAGAAAAAAAAGGTCCAACGAAGTAAAAACAGTGTTACTTGTATAAACGTAACTTCAAGGCAAATCCTCCGGCCATCCCTTAACCCAGTTTTTTTCCCCAGCCCGACACCACTTCTATATAAAACTTCCGAGGTTAACAGAAATGTCTCATGGGTGAGAAAGCAAACACTAATAAGCAAGGATATTATTATCATCATCTTTTGTCTTTAAATCTTCCTGACCTACGAATCTTATTTATAAATGATTTTTCCCTTAGACTCCCTTCCAAGTTAGTACATGATTTACAAAGTATTTCCATCGCCAGGTCTGAAAACCAGCATTTCTAATCACTTAATGAGAAAGATGGTCAAATATTGAAAACATTTGCCTTGTAGTAATTTTTGTATTTCATCCTAAGGGATCCAAATAGCTTATATATACAGGTTCACTGGGAATAACCAACTTATCATGGGCCAGAACAAGAGACGACTTCATTCCAATAACACTTCATAGGGCCCATGAAGAAAATGTTTTATCAGGATAAGTGGAAAAGCTTAAGATGAGTACATCCATGTGTTGTTAAAAAAAAAAAAAAAAAAAGTGCCTGGATACATTTTTACATTTCACGTTAGAAACCAGATTCCATCTTGTATTCACTCCCACAAAGAGGATGTGAAAGCTATTTTAAACACTACATTTATGTCATTTATAGCTAATTCCACTCGTATTTAAATGGCCTTCTTGACAGGAGGAAGAAAGTTTTCCTATAACAGAAACTTCTGTTAGACACTAGCCGATACAGTGAGAGATCTCAGAAGGGAGGGATGGATGCTGGCAACAAAAAGCAGATTCACCGTGAAACAAAGCCAGACACCACAATGAAAACTTGCCCTGTTGATCTCAATTAAAAAACAAAACAAAACAAAACAAACACTAAGGTCAAACTATTTTTTTAAATCTCCAACTTTGAATTTAATTTTTATTTATTTATTTTACTTAAAAATATTTAACTTATAGGGGAGCAAAAAGGGGATGGATGTAATACAACAACAATAAAATTAAAAAAAAAAAAAAAAAGAATCTGGACCCAGGAGCTTCTGAAAAAAATTTTTTTTTAATTTATTATTTTTAGAGAGGGGAAGAAAGAGAGGCAGAGAAGGAGAAAGACATCAATGCATGGTTGCCTTTCACCTGCCTCCAGCTATGGACCTGGCTAGAGACCTGGCTTGCAACCTGGTTATGTGCCCTGGCTGGGAATCAATCCAGCCACCTTTGGGGGGTTTGCAGGCCAGCGCCTTATCCTTTGATAAGCCATCAGCCAGAGTGACAACTTTTAATTTTAATTAAATAAGGACTAAGGGGTAGTAAAAAATTTCCTTTGCATTTAAAAAAATATTTCATTTATTATTTTTAGAGGGAGGGGAAGGGAGAGAGGCAGAGAGGGAAAAAGAGATATCAATATATGGTTGCCCTTCACCTGCCTCCAGCTACAGACCTGGCTGGAGACCTGTGTTGCAACCTGGTTATGTTGCCCTGGCAATCCAACCAGCGATCTTTGGGTTCACAGGCTGGTGCCTTATCCATCCTTTGCATTTTTTAATGTAAAGGGCACTGTTCTAATATTTAATATGGTAATACTGAAAAACCAGTATTATTTTTGTTATTTTACAGGTGGGACTCAGTTTTTAACATGGCCAGCATTGAAACTCACATTTCCCCTCAATCTCTTCACTACACCATGTCCAATACCCATTGAAACATACATATTTCATTATGTATATATTTATTTATCACATACATACATGTATACATGTATACATGCTCAAATAATTAAGTCAAATTATTTTAAAACAAATTACATTTTTATAGAAATTTAGGTAAAACTTACCCAAATTTGTTTTCAAAATTTTCCTATGCTGAGATAATTTTCTGGTGATTTTTCTAAACTAAATATTTACAATGATTTTTTAAATTTAACTTTGCCTGTAAGGGTCAAAGTTACTCTCACAACAAACCGTATCGTTTATCAAGGAATCAATGAACCTTAGAGAGAAAGCAACACCGGTGCTTTCCAAAACTAACTGTAAATGAGATACAATGTTAAATTTCCTGCAAACTTTAATTCTGATAACAGGATTAATTCTCTTTGTGATTACTTTTCAGCTACTTAGTGCTAAGGCAAGGCTGCCACACAAAGGTCAAAGGATAGAGCACAGGCCACACCACAAATTTCATAACGGAGGTAAGATAGCTGACCGCAAGTTCCCCCTTTCATTCTTCACTTCCCCATCCCATTTCTACAAGGCCAGCAGCCACTGTTGGCAGAATGGTATCATGCCCAGTACTACACTTAGAGTTAGGGGGTGAGGATTAGTACTGCCTATGATTGTGTCCTTGGGGATCCCTCTTCTCTGAATTTCTGTTCTCTCATCTGTCAAGTGGGGATAACTGCGAACATTTTTTTTTTTGGGGTCACTGAAAGACTCTAAAAAGACAATGAACATGAAGGTACTTTATAAACACCAAAGCAGTGAAATTATTTTAGGTGCAACATGGGCAGACCTTGAAACATTTTTAATAGTTATGTACTCACATGACTTTGTATTAGATAAACACAAACACCACTTTATCTACATACATATACTGTACATATACTATAACTTAGAAAAGTGGCTTGAATAGTGCCTAGTACATAGTGTGTATTCAAAAAATATTTGTTGAATGAATAAATGAGTGAATTTAAAAGAAAAATTTTAACTAAGTAATAGTACAGGTAACCTACCATTTTAGCTAAAATCTGGGAAATAGCAAATTAAGCAAATAGGCATTTCTTAGATTCATTATCATCAAACATTCATTAAATAGTGAATATTTTTTTAAAACTTGAGAGAATGGGAATGATAAATAAATAATTTGGAGTAAAATGTTAAGTCACCTGGTGACAGAAAGGTTGAACCTAATCTTCTAACAGTATTACAATAGAACTCATGAAAATACCACTGAATTGACTACCAATTTTTTGCAAGAACTAACCAGGTGCACATTATTACTATTTTTGTCAATGACACAATTTGAGGGTTTTGCGTCTGTGTGTGCTTCCTCTTTTCTTCATTTTGGATAGCAGTACCTTTGAATTTTAGAGAACTACACTACAGAACTAGAATAAATCTATTCTAAATGTGACAACAAATTTCATATTGATCCACAGCACATTAGCAGATGAAATGTTTTAGATAAACTTGATTATCTTGAGAAATACTGTGTAAAAGTTCCTGTGTCATAAGTGTGTATTTGTCTCATACCTGAGATTGCATTTGTTGCTATTGAGTAGCTACATGAAAACTGCATTGACAAGCCCAAGAGCTCTGTACTAAGTCTCAGTTATCTGTGAATGGTGAGAGGCCTCCTTTCCCTCTTTGATCTGACTCAGGGGGAAAAAAAAGTTCACAATACTGGATTCCACAATTCACTAGAGTAAAAACATACAGTCTTACCTAAGCTTTTGACTCACTCAGTTTAGTCTTTTTCCTAATATTCACATGCCTAGCCTTATCTCATTCTTCACTTGTATTATGTCTCAAATTTTGATCAGGCACTGACTTTCTTAGCCTGGATCTAATCTTACTTATCACTTTTCAAAAAACTATTTTCCTTCCTTTTCAAGAAGATTCTGTTGCTACAGAGCATTGATTGCTTCTATTGTCCCACCAGCCAACATGTAGCCCCAATATTGTGGTATGGATTCTGTACAGAGAAAGGATTCATTTCCAACAGAGGTTAAGAAAATATATAAGGTAAAGGAAATACACAAAGGACAATTTCAACAGAGAATTATAGCACCAAACAATGCAAACAGCTCACACTAATAATGAAGCACAGAAAGAATGTTCTTGAAAATAAATGTTTAAACATCACAGGAGGAAGCACCTCCCAAAGTCAGACCCCTAGACTCCATTTCCTAAGTTATACCCCCTGAATAGGATGGTTTGGTTCCACACTGTCAAAATGTGTGAGCACATGATGCTGAACTGACCTACAGAAAGGGAGTTTCCCCCAAAATTGATTTTTCTTAGGCCTTTTAATGAAAAGTTCTATTTGTTTTGAATAACTATCTAAAGAACTGTTTTGATCTTTACCTATTAAATATAATGGTGTGGAAAAAGTCAGAAAATATTTCTAGAGAAGGAGTACCCATAACACTGCCTTTCCAAGCCCATCTGCTTGATCAGGTGCTGTTGCACTGAAATGCAGGACTTTTCTGGGCAAGCAGGAGGTGTCTCTATTTGTCAAGCAACCAATGTGCCATTGAAAAGAAACAATTTGGGACCAATCTAGAAAGAAAACCTTTCCTAAATTTGGCTCCAGGCAGAATATGTATCGAATGTTACAGCCATGAAATGTGAAGGCCAATGGGCAATGCTCAGCAAGAGTAAAAATTATCTACTCAGAGGAAAATAAGAATGTTATTTTGTGTTATGAAAAAAGAAAATTATTCCTTTCAAGCTAGTTAATGTAAGATCAAAGATGAGAATGACAGAATTTGTTTTAGAAAACGAGAGCATTTTTCTTGTGTTTAAATAATTATTGAAATAAGTACATAAAGATAACTGTCTTCCCCCAGAGTTGTATAGCCTTCAAATGTTGGCACAGTGTGGCAGATAGGTGTAGTGCCAGTGGAAGCCATGTGCCTTTCCAAGAATTCTCTAATCTGGTGCCAAGACTGTCAGTGCGTCTCTCAGGCTGTGACCATGCACTTGAGCAGTGCAGTGAGGTCTTACTTGTGGCCACTGAACCTCTAACTATAGAGGGTTCAGAGTTTAGAGAGAAACTTGTGTTTATTTAGAAAAAGTATGACTATCTTTCAGAAGGTACTTCATTACAAACTGATAATCAAAGGAAAGTATTAATAAGGCGATACCATGTCCCCAATGGTACAATGAGGCATTCAATACCCTTCAGAGCTGTCACACAGCTTCGGTATCGGTCCAGGATTATATGGAGTTGATTCAGTCCAACTTTTCACGGGTGGTTAAAAGTCTTTATTAATTAGTGTTGTTCAGTTGGGGGGAGGGTATGAAGGAAGGTAAAGAAAGACAGTCTGAGTTTACATTTTTCAGGATTTCTGAGGAGAAGGGGACATTTAAGTTCACTTAACAAAATAAAGCTTTGAAATGCTTCCAAGCCAAACTTCTGCTTGAAACGAACAACTAATATTAATTTATAATCAGATATGCCAATTTGTGTGATGTGCTGAGGTTTATAAAAAAGTTATAAACTGTTTCATTCACCGAATATATTCCTTATAATCCCTTTATTCTCCACCTGGTTAGTAAACCCTGTATTCATGGATAATGCGTTGGTAAACACTAACTAGGGTCAAATGACCATAATTCCATAATGGTTGAAGCCAAATTAACCAGGTGTCTTACAGGGAGAACCGGTGAGGCGGCTCATGTTTGCTGACTCTTTTGTGTGCCGGCTAATCTAGTTATGCTCTCTCGTTTAATTCTAAAACATCATTCTGAGCAGGAATTACTATTCCACTTCAGAGGCGCGAAGATAGCAGTCTGGGAGATTGCTCTGCCTACCCAGACCCACTTCGGTAACTGGCAGAGCTGGGATTAAGCTCACGTCAGAATGCCCAAAGCCCCTACCTCTTCCTTGCCACACCTTGCTTGCTTTCTCTCTACTTCTCTGTAGACTGTTCATGCAGCATTTGATGTTTAGAGATCGTATTTCTTAGGAAGTAACCTCAGAAACTGCAAAGCATTTTTACTGGCTTATCCGTAATTCTGCTACATGCCATACCCCACCAAAGACCGAAACTGCCTTTCTAAAATCAAACTGAACAAGTCGTTTACTATCATGACCAGCAGTTGGCTAAAGCACCCGCTTATGGACAACGTGAAGCTAGAGATCTCTGCCCCGGCAGGTACCAGTGCTCCATCCCCAGCACTGGCCTCTCAGTCTAGAGGTCACTCACACCCCCGGAAAACATGACGGGTTTGCTGTGAATCAGTAACCTGCACTCCTGTCAATCGATTATTTACCTTTTCCTACTCGGCCTGTTTCCAGAAAGAGTTTGGAGTGGCTTGCTGAGAGCCAGAACTGCCACAGAAAATAAATGAGAGGTTCATAGGACATGGGGTGGTGTGGGGAGATAAGATAATAAATCTATTCTGAAACTTGAGTTAACATAGATTTTATCTGGTGGGATCTGACAGGATCTTGGATTAATTTACTTTGGTAGACATAGAAATAGTATGAAAAACTGAGAGGTGAAGCATGTTTTAAAGGATAACATGTAAGAAAATTGTCTAGCAAACCATTTCCTCCGAGATACTACAAAGATAAAGACTAGGGAAAATGGTCCCTTCCACATTGGCAAGGTGGAATTAATAAGATCAGACTATAATAAACAAATTGTGTGTGGAGTCAGCCTCCGTTCTTCTCTTTTGATTTTACTAAAATGTCAGGCATTGCCACAGTGTATAGAAGGAGCCCAAATGCATTACTTACCTTTTTAAAAGCAGAAGTCTCATCATTAATGTGCAGGACTTTATCCACCATTGCTGAAGACTAAGGGGCTCTATCTAAATAAAATTCACACCATACTTTGTTCACTTGAATAAGAGTACAAATTAAAAAAATGTTTTATTGGAAATCTTTTCAAGTAAACCATGCTTTGTCTTACACAGAAATTAAACATAGTTGAACTTTTTCTTGATGAACCAGGTTCATGAAGACATCAGGCCAAGGCCATTTGGCTTGAAGTCAGCCCTGTATTTGAAATGCTGCCTTTTCTGGTGTCATCAATTAGGGACACTGCTTGGTTCCCTGGGCATCAATAAATAAGGTATGAGGAAGCCCCTCCTTTGTTTTGTGAACTATAGGAGAAAAAAGGTTCTTTGTGAAGTAGCACTTTGTTTTTCTTGTGAAAAAGTGGGGTAGGACCTGAAAAGGCCCAAGGTTTTCAAAAATGTTAAGTGCCCTAGAGCATTCAAGGCTGTTATACCTTGCTTTTTAATAATAGATAAATATTTCATGTGTTATTAATATTTCATTACCTATATGTTTTCAGTTTTTCCACCTTTAAACATGTGTTTTGAATTATTTGTTCTGAATTACTGAAAATATCTGTAGTGAATCTTGATATCAAGCTTTGAGAGTGCAAAACTACAATGTCAGCCAATGGGAGGGAGGATGTTTGAATTTACGGAAACAACTTTATGCTTCCAGTCTAGCATTCATCTATAGCTTATAATAAAGAAGAAGAGTTGGATCTCTGGAAATAAAAAGCAGTTGCTTATTTAAATGAAGGAAAATAATTGTTTCTTAACTCTTAGATAACTAGTTTTTAAAGTACATCTCCCCAAATATCAGTGAGGAACTCAATTTTAGGAGTTTGCTAACACAGACTAATCAGAAGATTAGGATCACTGTTTAATGTGAAATGTGTTCCAGGTACATGCTTCTATTCTCCTGGGGACATAAAAAGATATTTAGACAAGGCATTAGGAAAGGAAGAAGGTTTCCAGGAGAGGGAGGCCATAATCTTTTCTTCAGTGAAGCTTTTGTGAAATGGCACATAAAAAAGGACTTCGTTTCATTTGCACGTTGTAAAACAGTTCAACGTCTACTTCTTGTATTTGCAGCAGTTCCATTTATATCATGAAAGCCCAATTTTGCTGTTTCTAATTATTTCTGAACAAACTGTCAAAAATATTTAGGTTTATCAACCTAAAGAATATTTGTCTGGTCTCAGAGAGATTAGAGAATAAAATGTTTTGTGAATAGGAGTATGGAATTAATTTTCTTATCAAACGTAGAAACATTATGCCCAGAATGTACACTGACAAGTATATATTAGGCCTTATAAGCAATGGGTTGAAGGACCTCCCGGTCATTTGGAGAAAGACAATCCTTTTATTGTGCTGGCAAAAATGCTTTTGGTTTCCTGCCATTAAACCTAAGTGCCAGTGGAGGTTTCAGCAGAGTTGAACTAGCTTTACACAATATACTCTTTAAGAGAATAATACTATATACCTGGAAGAGTAATTTTTATTTCCTAAGGAGGTGAAAAATTATATGTTTCTTCACTATATGAGGAGAATACTCATTATTATCTCCTACCTGCCTTATATAGTCTTCTACTTTAAACATTCTGCATATTTTTTACCTAGTAAGTCACGTCTACCAACTGTGAGGGAGGAAAAAAGACCAGAAGACCCCTGCTAATTTCTTCCAAATCGAATGGTAGTTTCATGAAGTTTTCATTTAATTTATATGATCAGATTGTGCTAAGTAGAACCAGACTATAGGGTTAAACATTTCCATATGTTATAAAGGCCCAGAACTTTTCCTGAAAGGAGACACCATTCTGATTCCAGACATCACCTGCTGCTTCCAGAAATGGTGGCAGCCCCACAGATTTCACCCTTTCCCCAACACTAGGGGTCGGTCACATGGAAGCACACAGAGGGAAAGCTGTCCCCTGGCACTTCCTGCCACCTGGGAGCATTCCTACCTCTGCCACACTCCTGGTTCCCATGGCTACTAGATATTTTCCCAGTCATTGCCACTTGCCTTCATCCTCCGTGTATGAAATGAAGAATTAGGTAAATGCAGGGAAGGAAGGCAGAGGTAATAAAATTCTGGAAATCTGGTTCCTGGGTTAGAACCACGCTGAGCCTTAGTGAAATCTATAGCTGTTTCACAACCCACCCCTTGACGATATGACATTTTGATGATTATCACCTTCCACTCTTCACTTTACGGTCCAGAAGTTTCTGAGACCGCAGTGAGCCATGGAGAATCCTAATTTCAAATCCAAAGCAACCAAAGTGATGATAACCTAAAATAATAATTGATATCGGAACAAAGGTTAGCATTTGACAATGGATAAAGATTGGTATACCTTCCCTTCCTCGGGGCTTTGTTGACATAAATTGTGAACGTCGTCTTCTCTTACTAATTTGCCAGGCCAGGAAGTCAGTCCCTTGATTTGGCCCCAGACCAAGTCGCCCACGTTGAACGTCCTTGGCCTATAATGTATCAACTCATTTGAAGGAGGGGATTCTGGGTTCCGTAGGTCATCTTCACTACTAATGCTTTTAGCGTCTGAAGGGCTAGGCACACACCCATTCAAGCTTTTGGCGTTAAAGTCTCCATTGTAATGGATGTAGTCTTTGACCAGAGTACTTTCCAAACTGTTTGAGGAGCTCGGGGACTGCTCCTCCAGGACCAGGTCTTGCTTTGTGGTGCTCAGCAGCTGTCCGAAGCCACGACTCTGTCTCGGTCTGTTCCCATTAATGTGTGCGCATCTCTCCACAGTGTTCTCTAGCCGCTCCTTGAAACTCATCATAGTTCTTTTGTAGTTATTATACCTGAAATTCTCCTCCAGAATTTTCTCCCCTTGACAGTTTCTTGGTGGCAACAGTACCGGATGCTGTTCCCCAGGCAGAAATGGCAGTATAGAGACATTGTTGGGCCTTTCGTGACAAGGACTACTGTGAACATGGCCTGCATGATCTAAAAAGTCCTCACACTTCCACCTGCTTCGCTCCCCTCCCGGGCTCTGCTCCCCATCCCACTGTTTTTTGGATGTGTGGCAACTCACTGGCTTGAAATATTCAAACCCATCTCCTTCGCTGGGGGTTTTCCCATGGTCTAGATTCCTGGGGAGCCGAGCTCCTCTGGCATTCCTCAGCCTCCCGTCGTGATCGACACTGCCCATGTTTCGCCCATGAATGACCGCACTGACAGCGCTGGGGAGACTTAACGGGTCACCAATCGAAGCAGTGAAGGCACTCATGGCACTCAGAGCTGGAATGGGGCTGATCTGAGTCGTGCTGTTGACAGCTGTGGTGATAACGACCTGCATCCCTTTGCTGGCCGCATCGACAACTGCCTTGTAAATGGCATCTACTGAGGGGTCGCCTTGGCCAGCCACAACGAGGCCGTCCTTCACCTGCTGACCCAGGGAAGGGTCCATCCTCGGCTGTAGGTCACAAGATGCATCTTGGAAAGGTGGGAGTGTAGTGTTTGGATTCTCAGGAAGTGCTGTGAGTCCGGGCTGAGTGCTTATTCTTTTGTTTAGGAGAGCTGCATCTTCCTGCATTCTCACCTAAAACAGGTAGTCCGGAAGCAGTGAGAGAGAGAGAAAGAGAGAGAGAGAGAGAGAGAGAGAGAGCGAGAGCGAGAGAGAGAGACATTTAGAGACCTCAGAGAGAAAGACATCATTTTAAAATCCACCAAAAGATAAATATAACAAGGGAGGAAATGTAAAAAAAAAAAAAAAAAAGACTCAAAAATGAACTAAAAAGCCACCTTGTATAGAAAAGCTTATGTCTTGATTATACTTGAGTACTGTTTCTTTGGTTAAAATCATTCAGCAGATATTTTAAAATCATCATTATTGAATGTTCTCTAGAGAAATGAAGGTTGAGGCTGCTGGACCTAGCATATTTTAAGGTGATGAGTCCAAGCAGTTAGTGTCATTGCGGGTTTTGACACTTGGGATTCGGTCATCGACTCTGCTCAAATTACAAAGGGAACTGGATTTTGAAAATGATTTCTACTGAACTAAGTGAAATACATACTATATATAACAAAATAAACATACTCCTTTCCTAACTATGAGATATTTCTGGTATAATGCCAAATTTTTAAAGTTTTCAGGTAGGGTAGTAACTCCTACTTTTCAACCTTACCAGGCCATCAGCTGAGGGACACCCCCATGCTGTCAACAGGCACTGGCTCCCCATAGAAGAGACTCTCCACTGGGAAGAGGTTAAGGGAGGGAATGCCCACCAGGGAACAGTATCAATGCTCACTCAGGACAGGAAGGGTGAGTGCACTTTGAAAACATCCCTGAGGTTATTCTAATTTCACCAACCCCATCTAAGAATGGCTGCTCCAGACCTCTGATACTTGGGATTTTCCCCACCATGATCACCTTCCTGTTTTCCTATCCTTCCTCACTAAACCAGAACCTCGGACCCACCAGCACATCAGCCCCTCTCCTCTTGTCTATACCTGCCAGAGAGAATCCCAGCCTTGAATCAATTCAACTGCCTACTTCATGTACATCTACAGTGAGGATGCGGAGTAGCTGGCATCCAATCACAGCTGGGGGCTTAGGGGTTTTCAACAGTCCTGCGATCCTCCAGTCAGGCAATGCTCTCCTTCACCTCTGTTCAACTCTTCACCCACTCGTACACGCCAGCTGCCATACCATCTCCTGCACTATTCTTAGTAGACGGCCTTGCTTGAGACAGAAAATGGAGTGCATAGGTCAAGAACTCTCATACTTCCTATACTTCGCCCTTCCCCACATTCTGGCTGCACATCCTTCTCTGCAACTATTTTGTCCCAAATCTTGTTCTGTTTCCCAGTAAGAGAAGCGCCCCTTCTGCTCTCTGAGAGAAAGTTCACTGTTTATGCTTTGGATCCCAAGCCCCTCCTCAGGGATCTCCTTTCTCTCCTTTATGTTCCATCTCTTCCACTTTTTAAAAATTGAGTTTATTGCAGTGGCACTGATTAATAAAATTATACAGGGTGTCACATGTATAATTCTATAATACATCATCTGTATATTGTACTGTGTGTTACCTCCCCACTTCCACCTCTTCCCTCCTCCCCCACTCTCTTTCTCTCTGTAAATTACCATCTCTTTAACTTTTCTGGTCTCTTTCCTTTAGCATACACCTATATCCATGGCTTCCCTATTTTAAAAACTGGCATTCAACCTACACTTGCCTCAGGCACTACCCTGTTTTTCTTATGTTTTTTATAGTTCAGTTTTTGAAAGTTTTAAAAATTATTAATTTGTCATTGTTGTATTACAATTATTTCCTTCCCCCCCCCCCACTCTTTAATTCACTCTTTAATTCCTAACCATTTTCATCTTTCAGCCACTGCAATCTGTCCCTTGCTCCCACTACTCCTTCTAAACTGCATTCTACCAAGTCATGGGTGGAATCAAATAGCATCTCTTCAGGCTTAAGCTACTTGTTTTCTCAATGGCCTGGTTAAGTACTTCCTCTTCCTTTTAAAATTCTATGTCTACAAATATTTTCTTATTGTCATAAAAGACAAAATTTTCTTCATCATTATGTTCCCCTTAACCTGTACTTTCCCATCCCACTACAATCCCATTTCCTTGCAGACATTTATTTTTAATACATGAAAGTGTGTAGGTGAATATCTGGTCTTCATTTCCTTCCTTCCTTCCTTCCTTCCTTCCCTTCTTCTATCCTTCTTTCTATCTTTCACATAAATGGTATTGTATTTCAGTTTTCTATTGCAATATTACAGTACTGGAGTCTTGTAATTTTGTGGATCTTTTCATCTCAAGTTATACAAGTCTAGCTAATTTTTTAAACTATTAGATATATGAATCTACCATAACATATTTAACTATGCCCCTACTGATGGATGCTTAAGTAGTTGTAGTGAACATTCTGAATTGTGCCTTTTTATTCATATTTGAAGATTTCTCTAGAATAGGTACATAAATATTAAATTTCTGGATCAAAAGGCACACATATTTAAAAACCTGATTAAACCATCCAGTTACCCTCCAAAAGGAATATATCAGCAAATAGTCAGATCAAACCTGTATCTGAAAGAAACATTTCCCCACACCACTGTCAGCGAGTTTTCATCAATCCAATGACATATGTGTTATAATTTATATAACTGATTATTCTTTTCATGTTCATTAATAATTTATCTTTGTTCTGTGAATTGACCATTCATACCTATTGCTCATTTTTCTAATCAGTAATTTGTTTATAACTTGTAGCAGTTCTTTTTATATTAAGTTATTGCTATCACTATGCAACATTTTTTCCTAGGTCATCACTTGTCTTTAACTTTGCTTAGAATACCCTTAATCATACAGATATTAAAGGTTTATGTATTCAACTCTGTAACTCTTTTTACTACTTGGTTCTGTTTCTTGCTGAAAGAAACAAATCTTGCCTTCTCTGTTCCAAGATTATTATTATTATTATTTTATTTTAAATCTTATATTTATTTATTTTTAGAGAAAAAAAGGGGAAGGGAGGGAAAATGAGAGGGAGAGAAACATTGATATGTGAGAGAATCACTGACTTATTGTCTCTCACATGCTCCCAAATTGGGAACCTGGCCCGCAACCCAGGCATGTGCCCTGACTGGAAATCAAACAACTTTTCAGTTTGCAACACCCAACCCACTGAGTTATACCAGTCAGGGCTGGAGACTACTTGTTTTTTTTTTTAATTCTATATTTTCTTCTCATATTTATTTCACATTACTTTTCCCCTCCAACTCTTAAATCTATCAGGGATTTATTCAGTTTGTCTAATGAAAAAAAAACAAAGACCACGTGGCTGAAGGAAGAAAGTAGTAAGTGGTGGGGCGGGAAAGTGAGGTAGGCAAGGTAGCCGTGTTAAGGATGTATATTTTAATTCTGAGAGCAATGGGATTAAACCCTCAAAAGGGTTTAAGACGATACCAAAGTCAGGTTACACTAATAGCTCCAAAAGGACCACTGACATGCTTCAAACAAAATAGAGTAACCTTCACACAAAAGACTAGAACGTTTAGCGTATTCATTATTGGGAAATGACACTGAGTCAAGGTGGAAGCGCATGTAACTAACTTCCTTCTTTTGCTTCTTCCCCCAAATTAAGTGTTTAAAAAACTCAGACATTGTGTTCTACTCAAGTAACCCACGGAAGGAGAATACCTGAAAGTTCTGAAACAGACAAGCCATGGGGTTACTGTTAGCTGGGCAAGGAATTGCGGACTGTCCTTGAAATGCCTGGAGATTCTGGTAGCCCTGAAGAAGCTGCTGTTGCTGACTTGGAGGAAACATCTGATTGTTGTTTAACAGCGACTGTAGATGAGTCAGTTGATGATTATTCAAAGTATTGTTTATTGAGGACATGTCACCTATAGTTTGAAAAACATAAAATGTAAGTCAATGGGATTCTTTGGCAATCTTATGCCTATCTTTGTGCCTGATAATTCCTGAAACAAAAACTAAAAACTAGACTTACATGATAATTTTCCCTTTTTCTCCTCAAAGTCTTACTAAGTGGTAAGGAAACAGTATTTTACTATTTAACTTTATTTTTCATAATTAGGTGTTCTTAAATTTTATATCATGGAGAGGCTAGTCTTTGCTCTATCCATAAGCCATCCTTATATTAAACTTCAAGGTTAAAAAATTCCCTGAAGCTATTTTTACTAAAGCACCTACAATTAAAGGTAGAAATTAGTCCTAAACTATTTTAGCAATCATAAGTATTTGACCAGATGATTAAAATGAGTGGCTTGATCAGGCATTATTTACAAAATTTAGTTCTCAAGTCATGATCATCAATAATTACCACCCAATAAAATGAGATTTGGTCTGGAGATATGTAATTTGTTTTTAAATAAAAGGTTGGTTGCCTAAAATTAAAATTGTAAAGAAAGCTAACAATATAAAAGAAATCATTGTTATGATTATTAAAAATAAACATTATATAATCAGGTAGGACTAGTTAATAACTAAATTTATATTCAAAATTAAAAATAGACTTGTTTTGAAATTACATTGAAGTTATTTTGAGGATGATGTCATAGAAACTTGAAATCTGAATCTATTATACTTTTTGGATGATTTACCTCCCCATTGCTTTCAATGCCAAATAGGACTAATTAAACTATCATGAAGGAGATCATAAATCTGGAAACATGTATATATTTACATACATTGAACATACCCTTAACAATATCAAGTATATCTGTCAACGTTTCCAGACTTTATGGAAACCATCTTTATACTTTATATTATTAGTTACCTGCATTGATCAGTTGAATATACTGGCCATTATTTTCTAACATTTTCCTGACAATATAATCTACATGCAGGATTTTATTTATAAGCCACAACATTTTAAAGAATAATACTGTCTGAGGAAATCTAGTAGTAGTTATTGGGGCCGTTTCCTTGAAATTGGGCAAACTTTTATTTTGAATGTTTGTACGCCTTGTTTCTTATTTTGCTGGATGAGTATTTAGCTCCGTTTATTTAGGGATCACCTGGAAAAACAAAACCACTTCCTCAAACTGTCTCCATCCACGGTGCAGCTGCTCATACTAACCCTGTGATGCCACACCGACTAAGCGTCAAATAAAAGTTATTTTTAGGATGTACCTGTGCTTTATTATTTGAAAAATAAGACTCTACTTGGCTTAAGAAGGTGATGTCTAGATTAGGTTTAGGTGGCATCAGCATCAGAAGAGAAAGCAAATTAAAACAGTATTGCTAGAATAGGGGCAAGGAGAAAAGCCATTTTCATGTTTGTATAACTATGGTTGTGTGTGGGTGTTGTTATATTTAGTTCCTTAAGCAAGCTGTGACATAACAAAAACATTTTTTTAAAAATAGTGTGACAAAATGGAGTTTTTAAAAAGGAGAAAATAGAATTAGGAAAACGTTTCTTTTGTAAAAATTTGTGAAAAAATTTAACTTACCAAGCAAACCTGTCCCCAGTAGAGGGTTAAGTAGCTGTGGCACCACAGAGTTACTGTTGAGTTTAGCTGGACCAGGTGTGTTCCCAGCATTATTAGATATATTCAGCAATGTTTCTGCCATTGACACCACTGCTGTCCCACCAAGTGTTGAGACAGTCAGTGCTGCCACTGCTGATGATGTAGTGGTTGTGGTAGTGGTTGCCTGGGAGGAAGTTGCTATGGAAACCTCTGGATGATTAGCGGTGTTGGCCGATGCCGAGTTCAGGACACCTCCCAACAGCTGGGGATTCAAGGCCATTAATCCTGAGGCCCCAGTGACAGCTGGGAGGAACAGGGGGTTAAAAGTAGTGTCACTGCCTGCAAAGCTTGGTAAAGGGTTCCCCAGGGGGCTGGTTAAAAGGGTCTCAGCTTGGCTGTTCTCTGACTGATTGCTTGGCAAATGGTCTGGTGGGGCTGTCATCTGTGTTAATGAGGGTAAAGGGGGATTTTGCTGTTGAAAGAGATCTGAGATGGTCAGATTGAAAGATGGCAAGGGAAGCATGGCAGCTGCGTGGGCTTGGTTCTGAAGCAGGGCTGCTAAGAGCTGAAAGTGAACAGGCTGCAATACCTGCCCATCCACGTCACCGGAGAGGAAAGCTAAAGCAGCGTTTACATTCGGGTTGAGAAAACCTAAGGGGTGGAGGTTGATCTCAGACTTGCCTTCTCCTGCTGAAGGCTGGAGGATATTTAATAGATTCTGGTTTAGGAGATGCTGTTGATTCACTGGCAAAGAGATAGGCAGAGAACTGAGGAGGCTGGGGTTCAAGGGGTGTGGAAGATGGTTGTTTGAAGTGCTGTTGGATGGAAAATGAAGTGCGTGCTCCTGGCCAACAAAAGGAAAATCGCTCCCGATGGGCAGCTGGCTCTGCAGTGGGTTTCCCGCTGCAGTGGTGACTATGACGCCGTCTTGAAGAACAGAGGTTGTCTTTGTGATGGCGGGGTGGTTGGTGCCAGCTATGGCAACGGAGGATGACGGTCCTGAACTGCCTAAAATGGAGAAACAAAACAAGAACACCGTTTATTAATTATTATGTCAAGGAAGACAATCCCATAAAAATACACCGAGAAACATTTCAATGAATTCATTACATGTCACCTTTACTGACTTTAATCAGATTAATTGGGATCGAAGATGGTATGTTATCTGCTAATGGCGCAAGTTTAACTTTATACTTCCTAGCCTACTTCGCAAATAAATGTATTGGAGAAATTTAACATATTAAGAAATAATTGTTTCCAATGATCAAATAGCTCTTTTTCACAAATGGACAAAGTGAAGTTCTGTAGCAGTTCATTCATTTGTGTTAGATAAAAGTAAGAAGTCTTTATTTTTCAAATTTACATTCTTCATTTTTAAAAAGCTTTTGGTCTGTATGTGTAATACTAGTACTTGCTTTTGGTGAAAAAAAAAAAGTAGAATGTACATGAGAGTATAGACCAGAAAATATAAAGGTTTTTAAGTATTTTAATATTTTAATGTATAGTTTTCCCACCTCTCTATTTATACATATATATATGTATCTGTATATATACATATGCAGATATGTGTCAAATATTTTAACAAAATGGAATCATGCTGTTTCATAACTTTTTTTCATTTATCAATATACTGCATCTTTCCATGTTAATTCATTTAACTACAGAATTCTTTTACTAGTACTCATGTATGAACACACCATAATTTAATCAATCCACAGTTGTGATATTTTGATGGTTCACAATCTTTTACATTGTAAGCAGCACTTGGAAATGTTAACTTATCTTTGTCAATATGCTCAATTCCTTTCTAAGGCTAAATTCTTTGAAGTGGAATTCCAAGGACAAAAGTGTTTACTATATTTAAAGCTTTGAATACACATCATCAAACTGCCCTCCAGTGAAGTTGATCAATATACATTTAATTTACATTTCTATAAAGTGTATGGCATTGTTCATTCTCACCAACACTATGTTGTATTATTTAAAAATCTTTGCTACTCGCTGGTTCGATTCCCCAGCCAGGGCACATAATCAGGTTGCAAGCCAGGTCTCCAGACAAATCCGTAGCTGGTGGCAGGCTAAAGGCAACCCATACATTGATGTTTCTCTCCCTCTCTGCCTTTCTCCCTACTCCTCTCTCTAAAAATAGTAAATACAATCTTAAAAAAAAAAAAATCTTTGCTACTCAGATAGTTAAAGGTACTTTGGATTCCTCAAATCAGACCAGTCTTCACCCAAATTGCATTTTCAGTCTTCAAAATCTTATTTATGCAAGAGATAAAAATGCTGGGAACTTAATATTTAAAAATGTAAAACTTTGGTTATTATCATTGTTTTAATTGTTCTCAATCCAAGCTGCATAAAAGAATCACCTGGATAACTTCAAAACAAGAGAAAAAAGCGATGCCTGGGCCCTATCCAGACCAGTTGAAAACTCACCTCAGGGGTGGGATACACACCCTGAGTGGTCGTATTCTTTGAAATCACCTGATGACTCAGATGCACAAAGGGTGGGGTGAGGATGGTGAGCATCACATTCTGCTGAAAAGCAACCTAAAATCATTTTTTCATAAAAGATTTCCCCCTACACAGATGCGTTGTTGAATGTAATACATGCATTTGGCAAATATTTATTATTACAAGCATATGCATTTAATTTTATATTAAAATATAAACATGTATATGGTATAATGAATAGTGGTATTGCTGAAAATCTAAAATAATGCAAGCATGTTAGTGTTCTTATATGCCATCATAAGAAATTTTATATTTGACCAAATTACCACTGACACCTTGTCCATATACACAGAAATGTTTCCATAGTTATAATAGTAGTACAAATATAATTTTATACTCTTATTTTCTTGTAACAGAGTAACACAATTTTTCTTTTTGGACATACAGACTTCTATATTAATATATTTAATCATGTAGCATATGGATTGACCATATTAGCAAAACATTCTGATAAAGTTTGGCATTTATAGATTTTTTCATTATTATATATGTAACACAGGGATGAACATCTTATTGCATATGATACTTTTCCACTGTTAAATTTTTCCCAAGGAAAAATTATTATGAGAGTCAATAATAGGTAAGTGAAGGCCTGTAATATGTAGAAGCCTATACAAACAAAAGAAGTTATCATCATTACTAACAACATTAGCAGATGTAGTTAGTGGTGGTGATGTGGTAATAATAGTTAATATAAATCAGCATATTCAACATGCCTTATAGACTATCTCTACAGTACAACTTTGTGATTGTTCCCAGCTGTCATGTCTTTCTTTTAAAGCTCTCAGTGTTTCATTTAAAGAATGAGATTTAAAAACAACCTCTGTTTGGATATATATAAATATTTATAGAATATTATCATAAAATAATAACTATGTTCACAAAGAGTGGGGTAATCATATACCAAATGCTGAAATAGGCATATGGTATATAATTCTTCAAACATTAATTCAGATTTGCAATAAAACAATCAACATCTTAAACATTTCATTGCCTCTGAAATCTTGCTGCTATTTCTGTAAATAGGTACACTGCTTCATTTGCATTTGGAAACTGTATTTTTAAACAACTGAATAAAAATTCTTATTTACTGGTAATCACTATCCAAGGCCTTTCCCCCTGTTTGCTAAATAATAATGACATATTTAAGTGTACAGATCACCATCCTTCTAGCCTCTCAGTCAGAGCACATTTTCAAAATACTCTGGCATGTATGTGGCAAGCCTTTGTAGAAGAAGGATTTCCTTAGAGGTTATTATTTTTTTAATCTTTGTAAGAGAAGCATCCATATTTAAGATTCAAGACAGTAGCCTTTTGGGGACATTATTCTAAAAGTTCTCCATCTAAATATTCTTGAGGAATGACAATAAAGAAAATATAGTTACCCTGGGTATGTTTTTGCATTACAAACAAGAAGATGGTGAATAGCATGATCTTCTTAATGGTAATATGCAGAATAAGTTCCATTTTTAATTTTCTCTATTTTTTAACCAATTAGTTCAATAAACAAGTATACTCTGCTGAATAAAGGATGGAAATGATTATACAAAGACAAACACCAAATTTTAAAAAATCCCATAACACTCTGCTCTGTCCTCCAGGAACTCAGTTGAGGTAAAGTCTGGAACACATGAACCTCCCTGCCTGTTTTTTTCTTCTGTCAAACATGCATTTATTGAGAGCTTATTACGCACCAGGAAATAATGCTCTTTTCATGTAGCTAGTGCAACTGTAATAGCTAAGAGCTATAATAGCTATATAACAGGAAGGCAATTGTAAAACTGAAGGTGTCAGGGAAAACTAAGCAAGTGGTGATATTTGATCTGGGATTTGTGAGTGGAAAAGGAGAAAGAAATGGCCTTGAAGTAAAAGTAAAATATTAAAAAAAAAAAAAAAAGATGAGGTAATAAAATGCAGGAAGATAATAGATTCTTACATACCCTCAAAACAAATAAATATTCCTGAAAGTATCATATGCTGCTTTCCAAGACCCCCTGTCCCTCCCACCCATGGTTCAACTTGCTGCCTTAGATAAGAGATGATGGCATTTGAAATCATCTTTTTAAACCATTGAAGGCAAGGACCACTTCTTTGTGTTTCCAAGACCTAACACCGTTTCTCACACGTTTGGCATTCAGAAAGTGGTTCTTGGTTGGATGAATCTATGAAGAAGTTCATGAAACTTGCACTCGTTTTCTAGAAATCATGTCATCTGCATTTGAGGCTGCGTGTGAGGTTGGTGCGTACGTGGAGGGAGAGAATACCGCCCCCTGGTGGAGGAAGTAGTAACTGCCTCTCGGGCGTGCTGCTCCGAGGCCCGGAGACCAGACGCTGGGGAGGGGATGGCCGGAAGACGCCAAGTTCCTTAAGAAGACTTCCAGGGGCTCCAGGGAGTTAAAACCACCTTACAGAGGAAGAAGTCCATCACAAAGTCCTCGGTTCTTAAGGCCACTCATGGATGACTGGGGTCATTCAGAGGACCCTGAATTTTCATAGCTGGACAGAAATTGAAGGTTGCTTATTTTTGAACCCTTTAATCTAGGAATAAACACTCTCTGGTGAACCTACTTCTTAGTTCTGCATAAAAATCTTGTGGTCTGTTGAAGCATTTGGGGGAAAATGCTTTTCGTCTTTCCTTTCTTTTCTCTTCCTTCCTTCTTTCGTTCCTGCCTATAGTCTGCCTTTACTTTGACAGCCAAGATGTTTTAGGCTTAATCTAATGAAAGGAACAGTTAGAGTTTTTGAAAAGGCAAACTATTCATTAACCATTTAACAGTTAAATAATCAAAAGGCAGCTGGGAGCCTGGAAAAAGTAAGTTGGGGAAGTTCTTTAATTGGAAAAAATGATTATTTCATACCAGCCAGCCATACCACAAACTGGAATAATTTCTTTTTCTCATTGTCTCTGTTGCTTTTAAAGAAATAGGAGAGAAGACTAGAAAGTCACCCAAATAAACTTTCACAGTGTGAGGTCATACATGCAGACACCCATCAGATAACTGAATCTAGTACAATGAGGAGAGGACCTGTCCACTGGGGTAGATTTCCAGATATAAACAGTACTCTTTGCATATGCATATCATTTATAATGTGCATTTGTGTATAAAGAAATATCAGTACATTTTTTGAAGAATATTTAAGGCTATTTTCTACTATTATTAATTTTTATTCTTAAGAAGTTTATTCGACTTGTTAAAAAATGCTTTACAAAACAAAGGTAATGTCTACCTCTTTAGATTTATCTTGTTCATCACCAACATTCAATTCATTGTTTGTATTATACTAAACTTTTTAAAAGCTGGAAATTAAGTATTAATAACATTGAACATGTCTTTGTATGTGTATAAGCTCATGCCAAATAGACCAATAAGTTGTTTTTGAAATGTCATTATACCAGGTTAATCTGTATCTCCAATTTTGAATAAATAGTCCTTTATATTAGAAAACATTTTCTAAATTGATATGCCCAGATACTAATTTTTGTCCATAAAATTCAAGAAATGAGTCATATAGAAGGAACCATTTAACCTTTATCATTTGCTTTGGCAAGAGTACTTGAACTACAAATAGTCAATGGCAACCCCTAATAGAAATGGCTGCTTCTAGAAACAAGAGAAAATAAACCCTTGTGAGTCTAATAAATATAATTCACTTTTCAATCCAATGGAAATAGTAAAATTTTCTCCTCTATAAAGGACTGATTTGAAAACTGAAAAATAGTAAAAACTGAAAAATGACATTTATGAGAAGTCTGTATCTTCCAACAAGACATTATTTCCCCAAGTTTTAGTAATGGCATGGTAATATGCATTTACAAAAATGTATCAATCTCTATCCTTGTGGTTTGGATTCTGATGTAAATTCCTCACATCCCTTTAGCAGAAACAGACAGGAACCTCTAGGGGCTACAGTTACACCCCAATAAGCCCACGGGAAGTTGAAAATATCGTAAACCAAAAATTCATTTAATGCAACCTACTGAAACATCATGGCTTTGTCTAGCCTACTTAAACATGTTGAGAACACTTAGATTAGCCCATAGTTGGGCAAAATCATCACACACAAAGCCTGTTTTATAATAGAGTGTTGAATATCTCATGTAATGTATTTAATACAGTATCTAAAACATGTTGGCAACACAGTTCACTGTGGAGTATTGGTTGTGTCCCCTGGTGCGCCTGTGGCTGGCTGGCTGGGAGCTGTGGCATATCGCTAGTTTGAGAAAAGACCAAAATACGAAATTTGAAGTACAGTTTCTATGGAATGCGTACCGCATTTGCACCATCGTAAAGCCCAAACATCCTAAATCAAACCATTTATAAGTTAGGACTGTTAAGTTTTCCACAAAGAACAGGGGGAGGGACTCTTAACAAAAGCACTTCGAAGAGGGGGAATTAGAGTCCCTTGCATTCTACTGTACGGATATGCTAGGATACCAGTTAAAATGCTCCATCAATATTCCAGCTGGAAGTCTTCTTTCCTTATTTTCGTGAGTTCACTTTCTAGATTGTTAATATGGTAAACGTTGTATCTTTCCATTGTATACTGTTTTATCTGCAGTGCTAAAACAGTGTGTAGCATAGAGGCGCTCTCGAAATATTGCTGAGTTAATTACCCCATGAATAGTCTAAGATAGTGTTTAAACCAATTTGGGTCTGCAAAGTCAATTTATATGCCCCAACCAGTATATTTTGGTAAATGAAATAGAAAAGAGTATATTACATAGCTAGGATATTATTTGTTTCTTGTTAACATACATGAGTGCTGGGTCATGTTCTGTTTGTTAGTGTGTAAAATAATTTCAGTGAGTCATAACTGCTTGTAAAAGGAACAATAAAATAGGATAAGAGAATGGGATGGAAAATATGATAGTGCATCACATGCAGGAAGTGTTTTTTCAAGAAACTTTTATGTGTTATACTTTAAAAGTGTATCTCCTGTGGACTGTAGGGCAAATTCATTTTTCCTGTGGGAAGTAGAAAGTTTGAAAACCACTGCTTTGGGATCAGGCCTCTGAGTTGCTCAACTCTGTGGGGGATGGTCCGTGAGCTGTGATCCGGGCTGCATATTTATGACAGGGCGGTGTGAGTGGCATCCCTGAGGAGCTGTGCAGCGTGGAGCCACTCTGGGGTAGCTGTGATAAAATGTGTTCTTACACATGCACCCCTGGGTCTCAGATATTCTGAACTTCCCCCGCCTAGCTCCATCACGGCGGACATCCCAGCAACTCCTTCAAAATTCTGTCATCTAATTCCATTTTTAATCTGTACAAAGGTGAGTTATTATTTTGAATCTGCAAGAAGTCTAATTCTTAGAAAATAATATTTACTCTACTCTTTGCTTGGTTGGCATTAACATTGATACACGTTCCTAGAAGAATTTGATGATTTGATTCATTTAAGACCACTCGAACAGGGAAATGAAGTCTGTTTTGATGACACCATAGATATATTTTTAATCATTATTTTTAGGGAGTCAGTTTTTGTTAGGGAGTTAACATTACTGCTTATAATTTGGGTACTTTTAGAAGCCACTTCACTGTTTTCAAACCGCTTGTTTTAGTAAATAATAGCTTAGGCATCTCCTGGTGAACTGAAGGATCTCTGGTGACTTTATAAGTGGGCTTAGTGCATTGCAGTGGAACAAAATTCTTCCAATTTGTACATTGGGACAATTTATTTCTTGAAAGGTACAAAATAGATCATTGAATCAGCAAACATATCCCACTCTGACTTCTGTTATCACCTTTGATTACATGCATAGACTCCATGTCTAAAGTCAAATATATTTTAGCTCCTTCTTTTCCTGTACACAAGGAAACATTATGTAAACAAATGGTGTAACCTTGATATTAAGAAAACTTTTTTAAAACTGTAAGATACCATCTGTTGTTAAAAACAAAGAAGAAATGGCTCACTTTGCAAAAAATTTAACCTAAAGAATACATAGATTATCACGCAAATCAGTAATTTAATAAAGTTTTGGTATTTGGTTATAAAGCAAGAGCAGAGGGCAACTTTTAACCTTGAAGCCTTGTGCAAGAGGATAAAATGGCATTTAAAAATTTGGATGGAAGCCCTGCTGGTGGCACAGTGGAGAAGGCAACTGCCTGTGAACGAAAAGGTCAATGGTTCGATTCCCAGCCAGGGCACATAACCAGATTCAGGTTGCAAGCCAGGTCTCCAGCCAGGCCTGTAGCTGGAGGCAGGTGAAAGGCAATCATACATTGATGTCTCTCTCCCTTCCTCTCTCTCTAAAAATAATAAAATCTTTAACAAAATAAAAATTTGGGTGGAAATGCTGTCAATAAAAGCTACTCCATATTCTGTCATGACCTCAAAAAAGCCTTTGGCTGTTTTCACTCTACATTAGTCTATATAAGACTGGGAGATTATTTCTACACCAACTTCCCATATTTTGCGAAGTCTAATTTATATAATGTAATCCATCCTTGAGCATTTTTATCTCATAAATTTTTCTGTACCTGTAACATGTAGGAAATAAACGCAATTTCCCTTTATTTTCTTCTGGGCACGTTCTGAGAATAAACACATAAAACAAAACAACAACAAAAGCAAGCTCAATACTTTGCAGTCTTTTACCCAGAATGTTCTTTGGTGGTCTCTATTTCATTTTCTTATACCTACCATATCAATGGTTGTACTGAGCCTTAATTAAATATACTTTGTACTGAAATAAAACTTTCTTTTCCAAAGTTTAAAAAATATATGAATATTCATGAACATATATTTATTTGTAGGTTTTATATTCTCAACATATATCTTTAAGAGTTAAGGCAAATAAATGTTTGAACTATTTTCTCTTCTGGTATGAACTCATACTCTGCGACCTCAGAGGACTAATTTTCATGTGTTTAGGACTGATTAAATGCTTTTGTTAGGAAAAAATAAGAGAATATAAAAAGCATTTTATTTACATTTATTTAAAAGATTTTATTCATTATTTTTAGAGAGAGGGGAAGGGAGGGAGGAATAAAGGGACAGAAATATCAATATATGGTTGCCTTTCATGTGCCTCCTGCTGGGGACCTGGCTGGAGAACTGGCTTGCAACCTGGGTATGTGCCCTGGCTGGGAATGGAACCAGGGACCCTAGTCTCTCAATCCACTGAGCCACACCAGCCAGGGCTACAAAAAGCATTTTAAAGCGAGAAAGTGCCCTGGCTGGTGTGGGCTCAGTCCAGTTGAGAGCTGGACTGCAAACAAAAGAGTCAGCAGTTCAATTCTCAGTTAGGGCATATGCCTGGGTTGTGGGCCAGGTCCCCAGTTAGGGGTATATGAGAGGCAACCATACATTGATGCTTCTCTCTTTTTCCATCCATTCTTCCCTTCTAAAAATAAACAAAAGCTTTAAAAATATAGTGAAAAAGTTATTACATATTTAATGACTTTATCATATTGAAGGAAGGTAAAGTTCAGTTAAGTTAGCAGAGTAGTCTAAATCTTTTTCTTTGAAAAATGGAGATGTTCAAAAGGCCATGGAAGAGGATGGGCTGAAATGTGGACAATGACAGAGTGTGAGGTCATCTCAGAGGCCCGGGGTACTTGCACCCTGACAGAGCTAAGTCCTCTGCGGAGGTCCGGGTTTTGGCATGCATGTTCCTGTTCTAGGGTCAGCAGGTGGGCAGCAGTCAGAGGCCCAAGGAGGCACAGCCTGATGAAATTTGCCAGGCAAGGGTACTTGATTTTGGATTCCTCTCTAAATGAAAACACCATAGGACATGCTGAAGTCTGTCTCTTCCTAAACTGAAAGTTGCTTTCGAAGTGCTCAGCTGATGGCTCTTAGAACATCTCCACATCCAGCAATGTGAGTGTTTGCACTGAGGTCAGGTGATTGGGGGTTCGCTTTATAACCTGAGGAATGCCAAGTACCCTGCTGGTCGGTTTCTAGATCTGTTACGTGGAAATATCACAGTTTACTTGTAACTTGATATCCAAAAAGCTAGTAAAAACCTGTGAACTTCACAATGCAAGTGTGAGAGCTTCAGTTGAAAGGCAATTTCAAAACTCCAAGTAGAACTATTAAAGCCTCAATAGTCTAAAGTTTTACAAATGTTTTCTAAGTATTTCATATCTTTTATCTGATTTTTTTTTTTTTAACAGTCTTTGCCTTCCTTTCCCATACTTGAATGTGTCCCATAGACTTTACTTATACGTTTCAAAAGTTTATATTTGGGTTGTTTATGATAGAAAATACTTTAAAGGAAGTTTAAAAAATCAATTACCAATAGAATGAAGTGTATTCAGAGCAAGTGATTTCTTGTCTTAATTGATGTCTTTAAAAATATATATTTTATTATTTTTTAGAGAGAGGGGAAGGGAGAGAGGCAGAGAGGGAAAGAAACATCAATGTATGGTTGCCTTTCACCTGCCTCCAGCTACGGACCTGGCTGGAGACCTGGCTTACAACCTGGTTATGTGCCCTGGCTGGGAATTGAACCAGCAGGCTGGCACCTTATCCACTGTGCCACCAGCCAGGGCTTAATTGATGTCTTAAGGTAACATTTTTGTGCTATTGCTTTGAAGAGTGGAAAAAGGCACTGGACTGAGCAGCAGACTGCCTGAGTTCTGTTCAGGCTCTGTTAATACAGAGCAGAGTTGGCCCATATTACCTGTGAGCCTCCTTTACCCTCACTGTGCTGTCATGCCTGGAATGGCCAGCCCAGCCCATGCATAGCTCCTTCTTCAAAAGTCTAATGACATGTGATCCACTATAAAACCCATTCTCATCTGAGTGATACCAATTCATTAAAATAAAGGTCACCAAATGTGGTTAAAAAATGAAAGGCCTTTCTCTTGGTTTTGGACATTACATCTACATTGAAACGAACATTCAGTCATTGTACACTATGATATTAGAATCCACAGAGACAAGGCAAAAATAACTGGCTTTTGCTTAAAAGTACATCCAAGGTTTAAAAACGTGGCTTCTAACACGGGTCAATGTGCTTAAATTCATTACCTGTTGAATAGTTTTCTTTTATGATGTTGACAGTGAAGAATATTTTTGATCATTAAATGTGAGTTGAAGAACTTACGCAGTTGAGAAGAAAATAGATTTTAGAGTTAGATGAACCTGAGTTCAAATCCTAATTCAATTATATATGATCTTGGACAGTTAAGTTGTCTGATGCTCAGTTTGCTCATCTGGATAATGCGGACATAACACCTTATAATTTGGAAAACCACATAAATTAGCAATAATATAGGTAAATCATCTGGAATATGTAATCAATAATAGCTATAAGCATCATTTTGGGAATAAAAGTGTTTTTCTTCTCATTTCTAACTGGCATGCTAGGGATACCTAGTTAAACTTACAGAGATAATTGTGACCTTGTGACCATCATCTGCTGTCTGACTTGGAACACCGGCCTGGGTGCTTATTTGATGGATGAATAAATGTCAGTGTAAATAAATATTCAGTCTAAGCAATGACAATGACAAAACATTCAGTGACACAATTACTACATATCAAAAAGAAAAATGGCATTAGAGAATTTTTCAATATTTAGCTCATCCAAAGTTATATTAGTTAATAAAGCTAATCTTCATAACCAGTTGCATACCATATCTCTATTAGTTTTTAATTTTATTAAGTTTAATATCTTAAAACTTCTTACTGACCTAGGTTTTCATCAAGCATATGTTTTTACATTAGCTTACATATGATTGATCACATCCATATTATTTACTAGATTTTTATTCTTGTCCCTTTTAGCTATTTAAATGCCAACATTTTTCTTATATTAATAATTTTTCAACCTGTGTGTTTTGACACGCCCAACACTGGGAATCCAGATGCAATGTTTTACAGAGATGCGTGGAACAAGAAAATACATGTTTAAGACTATATAAAGTAAGTCTAAACTTGACAATCAGAAGAAACAAGAATATAAATGTTGTTTTTTTTCCTTTATAAATTTAAATACAGTATTAATAAAATGCATACACTTTTCAAAATGAACTGAGACCTGAAACAAAGTATGTTGAGGTAAGGGGTATCAAAAGTTAAAGCAATAATACAACGAGACAAACAATGTCTCATCTAAATGATTGAAGACATGCTTAATAAACATTGTGCATTTTAAAAGTTACTTATGTCATGTACCTTTAATCTGCTAAATGCATAATATTAAATTTTCATTTGTGTGGAATTATCTAGAAAGGAATATGAATCATTGAAAAGTTGGAAGCCCATTTAAAAAAAGTATCCTGTTAAACACAAAAAATATTTTCATGAGATTCCTTAGAGTAAGAATATCAAGAAGGCACTAATGATTTCAATTATCTTCTCCACCTTACAGTCTTTTTAAAACAAGAGGTCAATGAATAGTTCTTCATTAAATACTGACAATGAAAAGTAACACACAGCCCAAGTTGTGGAGGATGGTAAATGTAAATAGCGACACTAGAGGAAAAACACTTGATTTTACTCTCAGCAACAAAGAGAAGTAGGTTATAATGCTTTTCCAGCAAGGTGGTATAATAGTCTATACACACTTACACAATAGCTTATTATTAAAAGCCGCAGCATTTTTCTCATTTTCAGTAGTATTCTGGTTTTTAAAGCCCACTATTTCATATTTGAATAATATTGTCTCTACAACCACCTTTTATTTCCTCCCTGTCATTTCCCACAAATCTCCCAAATCATTAGTGCTGTGCTTTGGATATTCTATTGTTTTCATGGTAAAATTTTAAGATGTCTCAATGAGTTTCCCTCTTTAGTGCTTCTTTACAGTTTTTAAGAACAATTTCTGAGGAGTCTATTGCACAAAACACAGTTCTTTCTAATGTGTCTGCTTTTCAATAAATTTATCTTCATTAATAGCAGATGAAGAGATATGATAAATTTGGGTTCACAACCTTAATGTCAATGCTAAAACTAATGGTTTAGTTCTACAAGAAAACTGTAAAAACAATTTCAAGATCAAAAATTCTGGAAATCAGGTTTTCAAGCCTTTTTTTTTATTAGAAAACTTAAATTATTACCCTTTTTAAAAAGGGAGTAGTCAATGTCCATTTTTTAATTTTCTCAAACAAATAAGAATAAAGGATAGCAAACTAGGATAAGAAAACACATTAGAAGACAGCTTTCTACTTCGTACAACTTCTAGTTACCTTTTCCTATCCATTCACCTATTGCTGGTCAGCAGCAAGAATAGAAAATCCATTTCTTTTTGCCTTTTTGGGTTTTCCAAGATGAGCTTCATTTACCTGAATACAAACACAAGCTAGGGGAAATAGCTTTCATATTGGCATCAACTGGGTACATGGCTCATGAACCAGCACACCCTGCCTTCTATGGCTTCTTCTGTAGTTTCCAGTCCAATGGCTATGTGATCAACTGAAAGTCGAATGATATTCAAAATGACACGGATTGACAACAAATAACGGAAACACATGGAATCCCCTTGGCTGTTTTTTTTTTTTTTCCTCTAAATAGACAAATCCCTACCATTCTGTAAATAAAATTATAAATACTAAAGAAATGATGAGAATTTCACAATGGGGAAAGGATCATTTCTTATAATAAATATTTTGGTACAAATTTTAAAAAAACGTAGAAAAGTTTAGTACCTCTGGGTACTTTTTTCTAATAAAACCATACCTGCTTCAGAACTTGTTTGATTATAGCTGCTAACAATGCTGTTTGGTATCACTGGAGTGGAGGACGCTGAAATTCTTGACTGAGGTGGATTGGGATGTAACGAGTTTCCTAAAGCCATGCCCGACTGACTGAGCATCCCACAGTTCCCGCTAGCCTGAATCTGATTTATGAAACCTGCAAGGTGGTGGTTTGGGACGGAACTGTTACTGTGAACAAAGTTAGCGTTTGCATTGTGGCAGTGCACGGCTTCCCCTCTTAAAGGTATGTTCTGTGTCAATGAATTCTGAAGAACACTGGAGTTCATACTGGGGTCTGTAAAATGCAGCTGGGTAGCTGAGCAAGGCAAAGCAGTACTGGAGCCTCCACAACCCGGGGTACTATTGCTACTCAAGTGAGAGCTTTGACAGCTCATCGACTGTAGTAACTGAGACATTGAGCTGATGGGAAAAGAACCCTGAGCTTGCTTCCTCAGCAAGTCGGGTCCGGGTTTAGGAACTGAAGAACTATCCATTTGAGACTGTCTGAGCAAACTCAAGACTGTGGTAGGTGGCTGTTTTCTTTTCCGCAGTGAGTCTTTTTGCTGAGACATCAGCTTATCTCTTAGTGCTGCTCGACCACTTTGCCCTTCACCTGTTGGGAGGAGCATGTTGGCAGTAGGAGGGAACATGGTGTTTAAAGTGCTATGTCCTTCAGTGTTGCCACCGCCAGCAACAGCTCCGGGATTGCTACTGCTGCTACTGTTGTTACTAGCAAGTTTGTTTTGATTTGCTAGCTGTGCTTTGGCTGCTGCTGAGAGTAAACTACTTGCTGGAAAGGAGGCAGCATTGTGCTGGTTCAAGATCTGATTTAAAGGCATTCCCAGCAAACCAGGCTGACTCTTTACAGAACCACTTCCGGCAGATGCAGTAGCAAAGGCTGCACTGCTTGGGGTACTAAGTACATTACTCATTCCAGCAATTAACGGGTTAGGGATATCCTTGTACTGATGATGTCCATCGGACTTGGTAGAAGGGCTTGATGGCATGGATGGCCTTGGGGACCCTATCGTTGACCTTGGTGACCTGGGTGGAACCTTGATACCACTGCAAGTGGCCTGGGGTCCTAGAGGTGGCATCATGAAATTTCCGTGATCTGACGATGTGGAAGATGAGCGTGATCTTTGGGGCGATGCCTCAATCCTTCCAATTCCAGCCCCCATCATGTGCACTGGGGAGGTCACTGGAGAAGGGGACAGGGAGGTTGAAGCTGAATGTTGAACTCTTTGTACGTGACTCCCATGATTCATGTGACCAGGTTTTACAGTTGGCAGAGGGAGATTACTTGGCAAAGGAACAACAGCAGGAGGCATGCTTACATTCATCACAGGTACCTGAGAGTGGACATTTGAATGGAAACTCGTTGGATTAATGATGACAGGGTTCTGATTCACCGGTTTACTAGGAATAGGGTCAAGAATGCCAAGTGGATCTTTCTCAGATGTTAATGGCTTTTTCTGAAGAGCACAGGAAGGTGGAGGGGGAGGTGGGCCTTGGGGTGGTTTGTGGTGGAACATTGCTCGTGGTATTTCCATATTGGTTGCAAAGTTACACATTGGTTTTTTCATGACTGGACTCTTTGTAGTCAAGGTTGGGGAAAGAGGTATATTAGTCCTTCCAGCCATTGCACAGGATGACTGTACAGGAGAACCATGTAGCATTACTGACGGGGGAGAAAGAGGAGTCCTGTTCAGGTGAATAGGACTAGAATTGGGAGCTCCGTGAAAACCAGGATTATTTCTTGGGAAAACATCAGGGCTTCCAAGTGGGTCAGTCCTTGGGGAGATTGAGCCATCTCCGTAAATCTGGGATCCTGACGATGCTGGGCTGGGCAGGCCCCCGTGGCTGCCACGGAATGGAGATTTCTGTCCGTGTTCACTGCTGCCCAACCTTTGCCGGGGGTAGACGGGGTGGAGTTCTTGTTGCTGGCTTCCAGGCAGTTCTTGTACATACAGCCTTCCCATGGCATTTGATGATCCGATCATTAACTTGAAAGGATTCTTACATTCAGGCATTACAGAATTTGTAATTCCTTCATGAGGCTTATTTCTTATGGATCTTGGAGTTGCTGCCCGGGAAGGTACTACTGGAGTTGCATCTGATGTGAGAGAGAGAAAAGCAAGCTGTTAAGGACTGTTACTTCTTTTGTATTTGGGGAGGGTGTTGTAGGGAGGGGAGGAAGGGAGAAAGTGAGGAAGGGAGGGCATCTGGAAATAGAAATTTGCAAACAGAAGCTGTGCTTCTATGCAAGTAGGCATTCTGCACCCTACATTGAAATTTGATTTTAAAAAATGCACATTAATCTCCCTTAGTTGGCCAAAAGTTCTCAATTAACTGCTCATTATGCTTGTTTGCCTCTTATCTGTTGAGAAAGGACGAAAATCTGAATCAGTTCATACTGACATTAGCCATTCCAATAATATTTAGAATATGCAAAATCGAGATTGACAGCCCAGATGGAAATGATGATGCTACTCTCTTGTTGGAGAATTTTTTAGGAGCACAGTTACAATAGGAAATTATTTATCTGTGTGGCATATTTTCTTGGGTGAGTTTAATGAATTGCCATTTTCACCAGAAAATCTGTTACCCTATTAATGTTTCTCTTACTGAAGCCTCCTCAGATGGCCACAAGGGACGCTTCTTTATCCTAATTTCACATTTTCACTGTGAGAGAAAAAGAGTTTTAATTTTTGTGAATTAAGTGACTGGGATTCAGAATCTTTTATAATGGGAGTGATAACAAGAGTACATGCAGTGATACTGCAATTACGTCTAGCTTCCCATCATCAAGTCTGTAGCACTGACGTTTCTTTGACCTTAATCAGTCATTACTGTAAAAAAATAGCTTTCGTCAGTCAGTGCAGGTAAAAGACTGCAATTCTTTTATTAGGATAGAATTCCCATGCAAAATTTAGCCCGCGCGCTTAATCTTCAGTACTGGGTTCTAATTGAGAATTCTCTTTTTACAGAGTGCATGGCTTCCCCCTCGCTGGCTTTTTGGAATCCCTCCAGCTCCTTTGGAGATCAGACAGAATACAGACAACAAAGCTGGCACGTTGGAGAGAACTTCCACTTTATCTCATCAGAATTTGAGGCTTAAGCTTTTTAGTCCTGAAGGATGTTTAACTGTTTTATAAAGTTGTACCTTCTAAAACAGGGATAGCAGATAAAATTAATTTCATATGCCAAGTCCCATCAACTGGTGATGGCTGCTCGGAGGGCTGTGATGGAAAGGATGCTGAGCCGTGCCCGGGCGCTGTGAGAGCCCACTGAGTCTACTACAGGCATAGGAGATGTGAGTGGCACCCACACCCTACACTGGCCAGTCCTCTTCTGACACTTACAACATATTGGCAAGTATACTTGGATTCATCTGCAATCAGAATGCTATTTACTTAAATGAAAACTTGCAAATTTAAGATAAGTACACTTCTCTGACCTGCTAGGGAGTATACAGATCAAGTCATGCAATAATTTCTATAGTAGTGGGTCTCAATTTGGGGTGCAGAGGTCTAGGCAGGGTACATTCAAGAAGTAAGAGAATACAGTAAGCATATATTTTTCTTTGGAAACTTGGGCTTTCTAAATCTATAGCACAGTAAAAATTCTTGATCAAGTGATTTCTGGATATAATATGAGGTGTGCCCCAAAAGTATCAGCTGCACAAACTATTTTAATTATATTGACATTGGCTCCATACTTTCGGGATAGACCTTGTATATGAAAAGTTGAAAGCCAATGATATCAGAAACTTGTAGCGGATTACTCAACTGAGTTTTTAAAGTTTGCAATAAAAATAATACATGTAAGAAAAATAGTTGAGGTACCATGTATGGCATACTGTGAGAACACAGCTGTCTGTATTTATCCTGGATATAGGATTGACTGTGTCCTTTTTGGTAACAAAACTAGACTTGTGTGTTTTCTTGGGTGTTTATATAATTGTTTACAGTTAAGTGATTAAGATGCAGGTCTTGGGGAATTTTTTGTTTGTTTTCTTTTTTTAAACATTCAAAGGAATTGGGAACTAAAGAGTTGGTAAATATAAATGTTAGGTACCCATCAAAGGCTTTCATGGAAACCTTTCAAAAGAAGCAGCAGAAACTTAATGTATGTTTATGTACGTTAGAGGTGAAAACTACTACATAGGTCTTAACATTTACTGACTTGAAGCTCAACCTTATGATAACAGTTTAAAATAAGAAGAGGGAAATAAATGAAATGAATGAAATGTCTGAAGCTAGTAAAACAGTAGCAATTAATCCAATAAAGTGTACAATTTGTAAAGGGGATAGAGGTACATGTACATCTTTTATCTACTAGTTAAACATTTATCTTTATTTTCAATAACGAAGCTTTTATGTATAGGGTATGACAAACGACCAAATCAAGACTCCGTTAAGGCTATTAAATAAAGACAACAAGGCAGACTCCTCAGAAAGAGGGAAAACTGATAGCATACTAGGTGAGAACAGCAGCAGATATGAGTATGTGCAAAAATGAAAACATAGTTACATCAAAGTGGCAAGGTATTGATAGGGGTCAAATAAATTCATTACTATTAAATGTCTTTAAACTATTGCAATATCCTTTAATTTCAAAAATGTAGCTCATTAAAAGAAAAAAGAGTGCTTGCTTCGGCAGCACATATACTAAAAAAAAAAAAAAAAAAAAAAAAGAAAAAGAAAAATTCCTTAAAAGATTTTATTTCTTACATACCTTAGTAGAGCAATTTTTTCCTGATCCCTCCTGTTAAAGTTTAAAGATTAGAGGGTTATTGGAAAGGAGCTCTCTAATAGCTGCTATACTTGTCTTTCCCTGCCCTCTTCACATGAGTTCTGAGTGTAAATCTTCACCTATATGATGTCACAACTGCTCCTCTCTGTATGTAAATCCATAATTTGGCCCCAATTTACCTACTCAGGCTTTATCTTCCCCTCAAGTCAGATTAGTTTCCCCATCATTGCTTCTACTCATTCTAGATAAGAATTTTCTTATTTTTCTCATATATCTAAATCCTACCATTTTCCAGACTGGTTCAAATCTGCTTTCTGTGATCACTACAGGTTATACTGATCATCGTTTATTTTTCCAGAGCTCTACAGAACGATATTGCTTTTCCTTCATAAACAAATACTTTGGCATTTAGCCATATTTTATTCTGAATTATTATTCAAGTGTTAAGGAGAATGCAATTTTTTAGAGGAAGTTAATACTCTAGCCCTTACAAAAAGAAGTTCCTCTGTCTCAAAGTGTGATTCCACAGGTCTCATTTTTTTTTCTCTTTTTTTTCTTTTATTTTTTTTGAAGATTAAATTTATAATTTTTCAGAGAAAAGGGAAGGGAGGAAGGCAGAGTGGGAGAGAAACATCAATGTATGGTTGCCTTTCACCTGCTTCCAGCTATGGACCTGGCTGGAGACCTGGCTTGCAACCTAGTTATGTTGCCCTGGCTGGGAACTGAACCAGTGATCTTTGGGTTCACAGGCTGGAGCCTTATCCACTGAGCCACCAGCCAGGGCTCACAGGTCTCAATTGTAAAGGGAAAGGGTACCTTAACAATGGGGTAATCAGATAGATATAATTATAATCAAGCAACCAAACTTAATGTCATCAGTTTGGGATAAATTGACATTATGTGCCTCCTGAGGAGGACATAACATCACCTACGCAGTATTCCTAGCAAAAAGTGTTTAACCTTAATATACATTTGAGGACACAATCAGCCAAATCCAAATTGAAGAACATCCTATAACCCTGACCTGGACTCTTCACAAATGTCAATGCCATGAAAGAATGAAAAATGGGGAACTGATGAAGGTTAGAGAAATGTAACAACTAACTGCAGCGCATAATCTCTAATTGCATCCTATTTAAAAAAACTAGATTAAAAATAACTATAAGAAGCCCTGGCTGGTGGCACAGTGGATAAGGCACCGGCTTGTGAACCCAAAGGTCACTGGTTCAATTCCCAGTCAAGGCATATAACCAGGTTGCAAGCCAGGTCTCCAGCCAGGTCCACAGCTGGAGGCAGGTGAGAGGCAACCATATATCGATGTCTCTCTCCCTCTCTGCCTTCCCCTCTCTCTCTCTCAAAATAATTTTAAAAATCTTTAAAAAATAAATAAATATAATAAAAATAACTATAAGAAATTTCTAGGACAACTGGAAGAACTTGAATATAGGCTATATATTAGATATTATTATATCAGGGTTAAATTTCTGGAATGCAATAATTAGATTCTTATTTATAAGGAGAATGACCTTATGTGTTGAACTACTTAGGGGTCAATTTTTACATCTGCAATTTCTGTAACTAAATTGTTCATTGGTGAATCTAGATGAAGGATACATGGTATTCAATGAACTGTTCATGCAATTTTTCTGCAAGTTTGATTTTTTAAAGAAAGTGAAAGCATGCATTGCATACATACAGGTACGTTGGGGAAGGTATAACAAGTTCCCAATGGGGTAAGTAGGTGCTCCATAAATAGCTGTTAAATGACAGAAAACATAATACTGCTAGTTCTTGAAAATATTGCTAGCTGCATTTGAGGATCTGATACCACGCACTCCAATAAAGGCTACATATGTTTCCTAAAACTCTGTGGCAGTTTCTTTTGGTTAGCTCAGTTCTATATCTGCATGATATTTACATGTGCTAATCAGTGTTTAGTCTACTTGTTTACATGTTTTGGGAAACAAATTCATGAGAATTTTTCAGAATGCATTTGCTATTTGTAATACAATGACAAAACATTCATAACTTTGAAAGCAATGTGCAAGTTGGAAAAGTGGACTTGGAAAACATGCAGCAAAGTGATTTCTCACGACTCCTCTAGGAGAGGAGAAGGGAGGCAAATTCCTAAACCCTTCACCATACTACATACTTGTTCCTCCTCCGGGACTGGTTAGCACCAGAGAAGGATGTGGGGCTTCCATGCTTTTATGAAGTGTGGCCACTGCAATGATTTTTCTTTTATGTATGCATAGCTTTGTGACATCTTCATCTGCTTTAACATCTTCCGCAGTTCTTTGTTTCACAGCAGCTCCGGGATCAAAATTAAACACCTGGAAAAGGACAGTCTTTGTTCAGAGTATGTTGTAAAAACATTCAATAAAAAGATCCTTTGTTTAAAAAATTTCTCTGCATGGATTAAGCCACAAATATGAATAAAAATCTTCTCACTTTTAAAATGTAAGAAAAGCAACTTTATATAATTTAATAAACACTTCTGCTGAGCTCATGGTTTTTAGTGGCACAGCAGGTAATGGAAATTATCCTAATTCTTGGTGGGCACAAGATAGGCAGGGGGAAGGTAAGAATAATATAGGAAAGGGTGAAAGCAGGGAACTATATGCATGACCCATGGATGTGAACTAAGGGAGGTGGGGTTGCTGTAGGGAAGGGATATCCTGGATGGAGGGGAGGAAAGGGAAAGAAACTGGGACAACTCTAAAAGCATAATCAATGAATTACGCTTTAACAAAATTCTCCTAATTCTAAGACAGCCAAGATAAATTTATGCAAAGATTATTATCTGATAATATTGCCAATTATAGATATTTCCTGATGTTGTAACAGTACAAAAATAGGTGAGGTTCAATTTAAAATCCACAAGCTGACATTCTTTTTCTTTGGCTTTACTTTATTTCTACAGCAACTTTACCTTTTCACCGATTAAAAATTTATTTCTCTATTTAAAAAAATATTACTGTGTATATACTTAGGAGATGTTTCAAATTATTATTTTTTGGAATGGGTGCCACAAAATACAAAGAAAAAAGGTGTCTGTTAATCCTACTTCTAAAATTGGCACCATAATAGAGAACAATGACCTATTTCTATAGTAGTAATATTTTATCATTTAAACCAATTTTTACTTTTTGCCTTGCAAAGGAGTAAAACAGTCTGTCATTTTAGCTTTGTGATTTTAGAAACATTGGTGGAAGATTTATCATTGCAAATTGAATAGTTATAGAAGGGAAAGAAAATGCTGCATTATTCAATGGTGAATATAGGTATAGCTCTAATATAATGGGTAAAAGAGCCTTTAATAAAATATTTCATATGAATATAGGTTTGTCACCTTTAAAAATGACTTCGGGATTTGAACCATTTTCCACAATCACTAAGTATTCCAAAATGCATGCAGAAGATATCTAATTAGACAATCTAATGTGATTGGAGAAGAAATGTAAAAATGTAATGCCAAAATGAGAAAAGCAAATACACAAAACACGTGAAAAACAAAACAAAACAAAAAACCCCCTGCTGATAGATCTGTTGTGAGATGGTTACCTTGGGAAGAATAAGAGGACATTCCAAGCCACACTTGCATGTTCCATCAGTAAGCAGGTACGTTTTAACCTGCTCCAAGCAAGATAACAGAGACCCACTGGGACTGTAAAAATAATTTTTAAAAGCATCAGGAAATAATTCTGACTGTACAAGTTATGTGAAAAAAAGGCATAATTTATAGTCTTACTTCCTTCATGGGAGAATATTTTCCTACTAAGGAAAAGCATTTTCTTTGTCAATATTATGTTAGCTACTAAATTACAGCCTTTCAGCACTATCACCCTTTCTTTTGAACCAAAATATTTCTCAGAAAAATACAGATCTTCATAGAAAATTAAATAAAAGTATTCTGAAAACCAAAAATGGTCTAGATTGGGGAAAATGCTATTCTTAAGAAAAGATGACAGAAGCAAGCAAGAAAGGAATAAAAAAACGACATGAAAGTAATCATTATCATTTTAAACCAGAAGACGTACTTTTAGAGCTGTTTGAGGAAAAACTGAAATTTAGGAACACATTGGAGGTCAAATCAGAAAGTCACTAAGTTGGAGCTAGCAAGTTCTTTCCTTTAATCTTGCAGTCTAGAACCAAGTTGTTCCTCTGTAAAAACAGGTTTTGTTTTTTCCCCTCCTTTATCCATGTGTTTCTTTGAAGATAGATCTGTGTGGCCCAACTCAAATTACCCTGAAAAGCCGAACTGTATTGACAAGGAGAGAGGAGCCAGGGAGATCTAACAAAGGGTGAAGGGCTCTTTCCAAAATAGGGTTTTATTGGCAGAAAGGTGCCTGGCAGCTCTTCTGGCTGGTAAATGGGTAGTGTTCTCAAGTTATTACTCTTTGTTTTTATTGAATATTACCCAATTTTTATTTATGATGAGGGTTAGTTTAAAATAGACAATTTGCATTTTAGGACATCCATTATTAAAATGTTGATTTTACAGGCTTGAAAATGATTATATACTTTTCATTCAAGACTATCTTTTGTTTATGACTATTCACCAAAACCTTCACTTAAGCCTTTTGATCAAATTTGGATTTGACCAGAACTAATACAAAATATTATAATACTAGGAGTAGATTCTTCTACTTCTACAAAACTACAGGTAGTAGTTTTATATTTATAAGTGAACCAGTTTTAAAATACAATTCATATTTTATTTACAGACAATCATGTAAATGACTTACACATTTAGAGAAATCAATTAAAAATAATAAAAAAGAAAAATCTCAATTAAAATCCTCAACTTTGTCAATTCACTCATTCATTTATTCAGGCTAACAATTTTTTTCAAATAACCTGTAAAAAAATAATAATTCCCACATAGGCCTGAGTTCTACACCAGTGGTAAGGACCAGATGTGTTGGAGATCTACTGATTTAAATAAAAGACGATCAGCAGTTATGTGAAAAGTTCATGAGTTTTGTGATAAGAAATTGTCTAACATTTTACAGTTAAAGAAAGTGAACAGACTGAATCCTAGAGGAATTTCACTGGAAAATTAAAACTGAAGATGAGTTTCTAAATTCTATTAAGCATACTCTACTCTAGATACTTCAAAAACACTTCCTCTCAATCAGTCAGTTCAGTTCTTTTCTTTGGTTGTACCTCTTTAATTAACTTTTGGGAGTAATAATTAACATAAAAATAGTTACAAGTCTTACAGCATAGATAGAGCTTAGAAGATTGGAAATAAGTGGGAAATTGAATGTGCAGCCTCAATGCCTCTCTGAGGCACCAACAGCTGGAGACAAATCTAAAAATTACAAGTGAACTGCACATTGAGAAGGAGGCTATGGAAGAAGGGCTAGCCCCATATGTGTTCAAGTAGTAATTTCACCAGTTACACACAAACAGATCAAACCCATACTGGCTTAATTTATTTGAAGGTGTTTTACCTCATCTGGCAAAGTTAGCTGTCAAAAGAATTCTTCATGTGCAGACTTAGATTTTTGGAGAACTTACGCTACCTCACACTAATACCTAGTAAAGTCTACATATTTACACTTGGAAAATCATCAGAAAGATGACTGACAGATTATTAGATTTAACATGGTTTATCTTAGTTTTCAGCAATTCAAAATGCTGATTTGCCTTTCATTGGAATGAAGTAAAAAAAAAAATTAGATTATCAAGATCTTAAGAGTCATTTGCTCTAAGATGAACATATATTTGCTCCTTACAGATGAGAACAATCATAAATATAAACAATAACACTGATGCCTTATTATATTATATTAATCACAAAGTATTTCTGGCAGTGTATTAACAGCACTGGCAATAAGAACACTCTGAGAATGTTGCCCCATGTGTCCATCTTATCTACCTCCATGGGACAAGCTCTGCATTCCTGGCTTTCTTATTCCTTCACTCTAATTAATATAGAGCACATCTTTAACATTCCCAGAAACAAACAAAAAGAACTAATGTGCAAAAGAGTTTCAATGGTGAAGAAATACCTAACATAAAACAAACCCAGTAGAGAATTTGAACTAAATTTTGAGCTTTTATGACATGAAATCATTTATATTTATATAATAGCAAATACCTCATTGATATATCTTTGTACAAAGGGAGAATTCCATTGAAGCAGAGATACAAATAACTAACTGCACTAAAAGTAATAGTATTAATATCATGATGTAAAGTGAGATCTTTAAAAAAGTTCTAACTATATTTCTAATAGTTTTTTATTACACACAAAGAAAGATTTATGGTTATCCTAACTCTTCACATATTATGGATAAACTAAGTACAGAACTTGAGTATAAGTTATTTGATAGTAAGGCTGAAACGTCCTGCTAACAGTTTAGTTATCCACCTTCAAAATTGGAAAGAGCAGGCATTTGCATTTTACTTGTATGATTTTTCTATGAGAGATGAACAGCCATCTCTGTGATGACTTTTTTTTTTTACTATAATATGCAAAGATATAGATTGAAAACTGTGCAGAAAAAAACTGGGAATTTTAAAAAATGTAATACCAGGCATTAAGAAGTCTAATAATTAAAACTGCCTGTAGATGAAAACATGAACCTTACATCAGAAAATCCAACTGAAGCCCTATGAAGGACAGAATAACATTGTCAAGAGACATTAGGTCTATTTCCAGTATTTCCATTCTCTTGTGAATGTCGTAATGATGCCTATGTTCCTTTTAGAAACCTTTATATTTTTCTTTATCCTTGTTACAGAGATAAGCAGAATGACACGTCATATAAACACAACGAATGCATTAAAATTCTCTCTTGTAACCGAAGGCAATTTACATTGCAAAACAGTACAGAATAAAAACACCTGAATATTTCTAGCACAAAGTTCATTTATTCAAATTTATTTGAGGTAATGTCAGTTACAATATTTTGCTCCCCAGAGAAGCCGCCTCCATCTCCTTAATTTTGGATCTGCAAACCTGGAGGCGACACAGGTAATAAGTAATAAGGGCTTACCTGACATAAAGAACTCCATTTTGATCCACACGGCGCTGCCAACCCACAGGAACTTGTATAGCTGGAAGACCTCCATCCTTGTCCCCTCCGTCACACTCCTTGCCTCCATTCATTTTCTGTATCTGCTTGGGACTCTCCAAAGATATCAGCAATAAGATGATATCCTTATATTACAGGGCATGATGGCCTTTAAAAATGGCCAGTGCAGCATAGTTGTTCCCAGACTACAAAATGCACTGGGATGCTTCGGCTCAGTTTGGAACCAAGTCCTTGAAATCTGCCATTGTGGAAAAAATCAGTTTCCCATTATAATCTACATTAAATAAGCAATATTTAATTCCTAAGAATGATCTACATGGGTAAAAAGGAGTGCTTCTGACTAAGGAAAACCATATTTACCAATGCTGGTACCTTTCTGAAGTGGGGGAGGGGAAGAGTGTAAAGTTTTTAGTTCAACATGTTGTCTTGAACTTTGATGTTGGACTAAAATAATCTTTACTGTTTAGAAATCGGTCTCATTTTTACAATGTGAGTCGGTTAATATTTCCAGGTACTACCCGCCTTTAGAGGCCACATTCTTTAAACTTTCTCTTCATCTTCCAATCTGAATCCAAGATGTTGCAGTTTGGTTCATCTGATGTTTTCATGTCTTCAAAATCCAATAATGTAGCCTAAAATATACAGAAATATGTAAACTGTATATTTAATATTGAAAAATGGAGAATCTGTACACTTTTATAAATAAACTGCTAAGTGTACCAAACCACTTTCATGTCTTTTGCCATCAAAATCACAAATTCAACTTTTCTTCTTCTTCTTTTTTTTTTCCTAATTAATCTCCACTTTATTTAAAGCATTTTATATTTATACCTCTGATTTTTTAAAACATTTTATTGTTGTTGTATTACATCCATCCCCTTTTTGCTCCCCTATGTCCCCCTCCCCACCCACCCAAAGTCAATCCCACCTGTTGTCCATGTCCATGGTTCCTTTATACTAGGTTCTTGTCTAAACTGATCCCCTTTCTTGCCTCTGCCTCCCCCCTCCCCCCTCCCCCCAACTCATTTGCCCCTGACCACTGAAGGCCTATTCCTTGTATTCATATACTTGGTTCTGTTTTGCTTGTTGTTAGTTTTGCTCATTATTGTCCCGTAATGGGTGGGATCATATGATATCTTCTTCTAACAGTCCACTTAAACCCATTTGCTTGATCTTCACCACATGCAACATTAACAAAAATCACTATTTTTCAACTGCAGTTGACATACAATATTATATTAGTTTCAGGTGTACACCTCAGTGATTAGACATTTATATAACATTAGTAAGTGATCATCCTAATAAATCTAGTACCCATCTTACTCCATACATAGTTATTACAATTTTATTGACTATATTCGTTATGCTATACTTTACTACCTGTGACTGACTCTTCTGTTAACTATCGATTTATACTTCTTAACCCCTTCATCTTTTTCACCCATTTCCGCAACTACCACTCCCATCTGACAACCATCCAAATGTTCTTTGTATCTATAAGTCTTTTTCTGTTCTGCTTGTTTCTTTTGATTTTTAGGTTCAATTATTGATATTTATTTATTTATTTTAAAGACTTTTTATTATTTTTCAGAGAAAGTGGAAAGGAGAGAGGAAGAAAGGGAGAGAAACATCAATGTATGGTTGCCTTTCACCTGCCTCTATGTGATCATTTTTTTAAAAAGATTTTATTTATTATTTCCAGAGAGAGCGGGAGAGAGACATCAATGTATGGTTGCTTTTCACCTGCCTCCAGCTACAGACCTGGCTGGAGACTTGGCTTGCAACCTGGTTATGTCCCCTGGCTGGGGAATCGAACTAGCGACCTTCGGGTTCGCAGGCCAGCGCCTTATCCACTATGCTACCAGCCATGGCTGATAGATATTTATTAATTGTCATTTTGTTGTCTATATTCTTGATCTTTTTCCCCCTTCTTTTTCCTAAAGAAGACCCTTTAACATTTCATGTAATACTAGTTTGGTGTTGATGAACTCCTTTAGCTTTTCCTTACCTGGAAAACTCTTTTATCTGTCTTTCACTTCTAAGTGACAGTTTTGCTGGGCAGAGTAAACCTTGGTTTTAAGTCCTTACTTTTCATCACTTTGAATATTTTTTCCTTTTTATTGAATATATTGGAGTGACATCGGTTATTAAATTATATAGCTTTCAGGTGTACAATTCTACAATACACAATCTGTATTGCATTTTAATATTCCCTGCCACTTCCTTCTGGCCTGCAAAGTTTCCATTGAGAAATCAGCCCATACTCTTATGGGAGCTCCATTGTAGATAACTAACTGCTTTTCTCTTGCTGCTTCTAAGATTTTTTCTTTGTCTTTAAACTTTTGCATTTTAATTGTGATGTGTCTTGGTGTGGGCCTCTTCAGGTTCATCTTGCTTGGAACTCTGAGCTTCCTAGACTTGTACCTTTTTCTTTCATCAAGTTAGGAATGTTTTCTGTCATTATTCCTGTCAAATAGGTTTTCAATTTCTTTCTTTTTCCAGCATCCCCATGACGTGAATGTTGAAACGCTTTCAGTTGTCCCAGAGACTCTTTACTCCAGCCTCATTTATTTGCATTCTTTTTTCTTTTTGGTGTTTGGATTGGGTGTCTGCTTCCTCATATTCCACATTGTTGATTTAATTCTCAGCTTCATCACTCTACTGTTGATTCCCTATAAATTACAGTATTCTTCACTTTAATTAGTATATCCTTCATTTCTGACTGCTTCATTTTTAGTTTTTATCTTCTTTTCATGTGGTAGAAGTTTTCACAAAGGCTCTTTATATTCTCACTATGTTCCTTGAGTATCCTTCTAATCACTGTTTTGAACTTTGTATCTGGTCATTTGCTTGCCTCCATTTTATTTAGTTCTTTTTCTGGAGATATCGCCCGTTTTTTGTTTTTGTTTTTTTTTTTTTTCACTTGGGACCTATATTTTTGTCTCTGTATTTTGCCTGCTTCCCTATCTTTTTATAATTAGATAGAGCTGCTATGTCCCCCGGACTGGTACAGTGGCTTGTGTAGTAGGTGTCCTGTAGTGCCCAGTGGTGCAGCCTCCCCAGTTACCCAGGCTGTGTGCTCCAGGTGTGCCCCTGTGTGCACTGTCTGTTGTAGTTGAGCCTTGACTGCGGTTGGTATCACTGGGAGGGATTGATCCCCTCAGCCAATCAGCTGTGAGGACCAGCTGCAACTACTGTGAAGGGGCTGACCCTGTGGAACAGGACTTCTTCTAATGGGGTTTTGGTACTCACCAGGTCTTCCTCTTGAGTGTGTCGTCTATGGAAATGGCAGAGCTATAATCTGGTGTGGTATCAAGCTACCTACTAGGGGCACTGAATCTGGGGTTTCCTAAAGATATAAGATTAACAACCACCTGTGTTCTGCCTGGGGCCACCTGGAACGGGCCATATGTTATTTGCAAATGGCTGCTGCTGTGGAGGGGCCAAGCTTAGAACTAAGGCCAGCTCCTAGGGCTCCTGAGCCAGAGGTGTAGGGTACACAGAGGCCAGATGCTGCATGTTTGAGAGATCTTAGGAAAGTCTGAAGCATGAAGCAAAAGAGACCTTTTGTATGGAAAGGCCACTGGGAATGGCTTGTAGGCCTGTATGTTGGGTGGGGTGTGGTCTCAGGGAATTATCAGGGTGGGGAGAACAGTGGTAGCCAGGTTGATGAAGACTCAGATACAGCACCTGCCTGCGAGCTTGGTGGTAGGGAGAGCGCATCAGAGAAATAAAGGTCCCTGCCAGCATTTCTGTCTGGGAGAAAGCTGTCCCCCAGCTGTTGCCCTGATGCCAGACACTTCAGTTCCTTCTCATATACCCCTGGTGCCTTTTGAGCAGCTGCTTATAGTACTGAAGCCCAGAGGTAGTGCATCCAAGTAAGTCCTTGTGCAGGCCCTTTAAGAGGAATGCCTGACACTCTAGAAGTCCTTCATCTCACTCAACTATGGGAACTTCTAGCCCTGGAACCCTGGGTTTGGGGACCTGGTGTGGGGTTGGGAACCCCTTGATCCCCAGTGGGTACCTCTGCATTCAAGATATCCTTTCTTAACCACAAAGCTGCAAGAACTAGAGGAGCAACAACAAAAAAAGCCCAGAGCAAGTAGAAGGAAGGAAGTAATCAAGATCAGAGCAGAACTAAATAACTCAGAGATTTAAACTACAATTCGAAGAATCAACAGGTCCAGGAGCTGGTTCTTTGAAAAAATAAACAAAATTGAAAAGCCCTTATCCAGACTCATCAAGAAAAAGAGAGAGAGGACCCAAATAAACAGAAACAGAACTGAAAGAGGAGAAATCACAACTGATTTCAGAAATACAAAAGATTGTAAGAAATTACTACAAACAACTCTATGACAAAAAATATGACAACCTGGATGAAATGGACACATTTCTGGAAATGTATAATATACCAAAACTGAACCCAGAAGAAGCAGAAAGCCTGAATAGGCCAATAACAACTAGTGAAATTAAAAAACTAATCCAAAATCTCCCAAAGCACAAAAGCCCTGGACCAGATGGCTACACAGGTGAATTTTACCAAACATTTAAAGAAGAACTAACTCTTATCCTCTCAAACTATACCAAAAAATTCAGGAAGAGGGAAGACTCCCAAACTCTTTCTATGAGGCCAATATTATTCTAATCCCAAAACCAGGGCAAGATACAACTAAGAAAGAAAGCTACAGGCCAATATCTCTGATGAACATAGATGCAAAAATCTCAACAGAATATTGGCCAATCGGATTCAGCAGTATATTACAAAGATCATACACCATGATCAAGTGGGCTTCATCCCAGGGATGCAAGGATGGTACAACATTCATAAATCAATCAATGTAATACACCACATCAACAAATTGAAAGATAAAAACCATATGATCATATCAATAGATGCTGAAAAAGCATTTGATAAGATGCAGCAACCATTTATGATAAAAACCCTCAGCAAAATGGGAATAGAGGGAGCATACCTCAACATCATAAAGGCCATCTATGAGAAACCTGAAGCCAACATCATACTTAATGGACAAAAACTGAAAGCTTTCCCCCTAAGATCAGGAACGAGACAAGGCTGTCCACTTTCTCCACTTCTATTCAACATTGTCTTGGAAG